>CM017591.1:8690874-8953926 GCA_007844245.1 Pyrus betulifolia
TATTGAATGCACAAAGGCATGGCATTGTCTAGTCCCAAGGCCGAAAGTTCTTTGATTGTTCGATTGTCCGCTGCCATGCTTTCTTCTTCTTCAAATTCAGATTCGGAATCTGAACTTGAACTAGGTGGATTAGGTTCCGGTTGCTTTCTCTTTCTTCTCAAAGTTCGTTCAAAATCGTCGTCAAAATCCAATATGTTTGCACGAATAGGTTGAGAACGACGAGTCATAAACTAGTACCTGAAATAAAGAACACAACAAATCAGCAACCAATCTAAAGGGCATGGCAAACTAAAAGTAATACACAAAGACACTATAAAGACACTACAAAAACAAAAGGGATTAGCAAGTTTGCTAATCCCCGGCAACGGCGCCAAAATTTGATGTGAAAATTAACTTGACACACAAATTAAACCCTACTTGTGATAATTGTAGTAGATATGTAAGTAGGGATCGTTCTAGACCGGGGATTAACTAGGGATGCTAATCTATACAAATAAGACTCAAAAACACTAAACTAGACTCTATAGACTCAAAACTAACTTTAGACACTTAAAACAGCAACCAACACTCAAAAAGACTAAATTTTAGACTCAACAAGTGTTTTGGACGAAAATAGGACTTGACTTGACTCAAAAGACTCAAGGAAAACAAGTTTTGACTCAAATATGAAGACTAAGTGAAAGGGGGATTGTTTTTGACGAATTTTGAACTTAAAACAAAAACTTTAGAGAAAACACTTGGGAAAAAAGAATTTAAGTGAAATAAATAGGTGAAAGGCTAGTTAGAGGGTCTTTCTCCACACATGATATATGTATATGAACCAATTTCCAGTTATTATTCCTTTAGACTATGAATGTTAACGCCCCAAATTAGTTGCATCGTACAACTAACCCTCAGATTTTCCTTATTTCATTGAATTGAATGAATACGCATTACAACCAATTTATCTTTTTCAAGTTCTTTATATGAAATGCATAACAAAGATACATATCAAAAGTCATTAAGTTTTGTGAAAACCATAAGCATTGACAAGGCATTCATCACTATGAAACGCATGAGACTCATACCAAGGATTTACTTAACGTGATTGTGACAGCAACCTCCACTACTCGTGAATATAAGTGAATAACTATTACATGAAATCCCCTTATATTCTAGCATCAAATTCATGCATGCAAATTAAGTGTCAACCCCCAACCCACATACATAAACCAGTTTTAATAACTTAGATAAGCAAATCACATTCATGCCTTAAGAAACAATAACTGGATGTAATCAATTCATATAAAACATATAATCATGGCTTCGAATTCACCTCCAACTAAAAAGAAATTAGTTCCTCATGTTCACCATAATTGAAAACCAAATTAACATAAACATTAAACTAAAACTAAGGATAAAAATAGCCAAGAAACGCTCCACACTCCAATGGCATGCATGGCACTCCCTTAGATGGCAGATTGCACAAGTCCTCCTCTCCTTTCTCCCTTGCTTGCGGCATTAGGGTGGTGTAGTATGAATTGTGGTGTTTGATGGATGAAAGTATGAATGAATGAATGAGTGAGTGGATGATTGGAATGGTGCGGCATAGGGCTGTATATATAGGCGAATTATGCACAATTAGTGAAGGAAAAGGATTGCAAAATCCCATGGTAAAAGGGTTCAGTCTAGGCAGAAACCAAAAGGGACTGGGATAGGTAGTGCACAGCTAGGTTTAAGGGTCTTCTAGAAGGGTAGGTGGGGCACATTTGTAGGGATAAGATAAGGTTTCTAGAAAGAATGTTTTAGAACAGATTTTTGGCCCTAAAGGGATAAAGATATATGTCATATGTGTAGAGGAAGGATTGCAACTCCTAAACCTACACGGAATGGTGTTTATGCGGCATACAAAGGAATGAGGTTCTAGAATCTGTTCTAAGTGTTTAAATATACGTCTAATCCCTTCTAATTAGCTAGATTTAAGGCACAACCTGATTTGGATAGGATAAGATAGAATAAGATTGAGTTAGGAAAGGATAAGGTTGGTTAAGGTAGGATAATATAAGGTTGGATAAGGTTCCTTATTTCTTGCTATTTCCTTATCTTCATTGTATTTGGACTTCCTCTCCAGATTTTTAGCCTTTCCTAGTCCTTCTTGACTTCAATTTCGTCCATCATCTTTGCTCCATGGTTAAGCTATCCAATCCATGCCCAAAACTGCTCCATTTAGCTTCAAAATGCCCTTTCTTGCTCCTTTTGCCATTAGGACCTAAAAACATACGAAAATAACTTAAAAGACTAAAATAAATAGCAATTAACTCACTAAATGCAAGGAAACAGCATAACTAAGTAGCATAAATATGCTCCTATCAGTTTCGTGGGCAAGTGCCACTGTTGGTAAGCCTGCAACCAACCCTCAGGCATGCACCCCCACCTCTCTTCGTGCCACTGATCTTCCTTGCCATAAGACATTATTCCTTGTTTTCCATATATTCCATAATAAAACCAACACCATTTCGAACGTGTGTTTTGAAGACGTCTGTCCTAATTGAGAAATCCAATCCCGCAAGCTCAAGTTATATGAATTATTGACTCGCAGCCCCAAACTTGAAAACCAAATAGTCGAAGCCATAGAGCAGCCCCTCAGTATGTGTTCTATAGTTTCTAGTTGTCCTCCACAGAACAAACAATCATCTTGCTGAATTCATCTTTTTTTCACTAACTTTGTATGAGTTGGAAGAACATCCAAATATCCTCTCCATGCACCCATTTTCACCTTCCCTGGTATACAAGCATTCCATAATTTCTTCCATAGAAACCACACCATTTTTTAAAATGGTGCGGTATGAAAATGGGTTGGTGGGGCTTATCTCTATTAGAGAGATAATACAAATGTGGTACGAAAAATGTGAGAAAATAGAATTACTCTGAAAAAGCTGAGGTTCCGCCATAAAACCAATTGGCAATATGAGGAGTAACCCAACCTCTTATAAACCTATGCAAGATCCCTCTTTTGATTAATGTGAGAGTCACTCTCAACAGGCTCCCTTAAGTGTGGGGAATTTTCAAGTCAAACACGGGACAACACAATAGGGTGACGTAGAACACGTGTGGCCGTTTGGCTTCACAAGTGGGACAACCTGCTCTGATACCATGAAGAAAGTTGAGGTTCCACCATAAAACCAATTGGCAATATGGGGAGTAGCCCAACCTTTTATAAGTATATGCAAGGTCCATCTTTTCTGATCAAAGTGGGATTCATTGTCAACATATCATAAAATTGCAGCAAATCCGGAAAAGAACGGTAATAAGAAAAGAGCTTAGGGCAATTGAGGTTCGGGTTTCATCACATCGACCGCAATTGTCAGAGGTAGCTTGGAAAGGATAACGAAGTTCAAAAATCGTTCAATGTGGGCTGGTTCGACGCCTCTTCACTTGGGGTTTTATATTTTATTTTGTAACAATTTAGGTGCAGCTTAGAATAGAGACTAGTTTGGGTTTTTCATGAACTAATGTTGGATGTAAAAAGATAAAGATAGATAAATCAAATAATTACATCGTAAGCAAGTGACTTGTAACTCAGTCAGTTAACAGTATTTGACTTTTCACTAAAGTTCGGTGTTCAAATTCCTCTCATTAGATGAATTCATAATAGAGTATACTATTGGTTATCAAAAAAACAAAAAAAAAAAAAAAAAACAAATAAATAAATGATGTAGTGTAGATAATTCTCTATACGGGATATGAAATATAATTTTTTTTTCACCAATAAACGAGTACAATGAGGCATGTAGTACCAATACCCCATTAAAAATGGTAAAGAGTTACACAATCAATTACATAACATTCATAGCAATAGAACCTTAATAGCCGACTTAAATAGAAATGTATCACCTTAAAAACCAACAAGATACAAGGTATATTACTATCAGTAACCTTCATGAAATGAATTTGTTTAATAAATTGCTTGATTAGAAGCAAACGCTATCTTAAAAAATATGTAACAGTTAAGTGTCAATGTCACAAAGTCCAGAGAATATGAAAGAACTATAAATATTCATATGCATTATCATTATTTCTTGGCAAATCCTACTCCATTTCAGAAAAAGAAAAAGAAACAAAAAATACAAACGGGAAGCAAATTAAAAGATTCTTTCAAAAAATAAATATATCTAATCCCGTCTTAAATTTATTTCCTTCATTGCATAGGAGATGTTCCCAAAAGAAAAAAACAAGAAGAATGCTTTGTACGCAGCAGTTACACACACAACTGACGTACCCGATACTTCATTCGACAAAAAAGCCAAATGCTACTACCAAACCCTAATAAATCTTTTGCCCTTATAATACCTAGCGAACTTAGCCATTGTTGTCGTCACCGTCGACTTGCTTCCTCTCCTTGAGCATTGCATTGGCTTTTCTCCACCTGTGGTATTTACCGAACAGGACCTCCATATCTTCTAGGGTTCTTCCCTGGGTTTCGGGCAGCATCGTATAAAAGAACACCCAAGCGGCAGCAGAAATTCCTGCGTAAAGAAAGAAGGCCCCGCCTATCGTGATGGCCTTGTACAATGAAATAAAAGTCATAGAGACGATCCCACTTGTCACCCTATTACAAGCCACACCGATACTTACTCCTTGAGCGCGTAGCTTCAAGGGGAATATCTCGGAGCTATAGACCCACGTGATGGGCCCTAGTCCTATTGAGAAAAATGCCACATTGAAATATACCATGGCCATGCACAATCCGACGGCCCAGGGGACTGAACCTTTGTGATGATCGACGATCGTAAGGCCAACACCGAGAAACAAGAGGGAAAAGACCATTCCGCCCACGCTGGTCAGTAGCAACGGACGCCGTCCGAACTTGTCTAGGAAAAATGTGGCGACCAAGATGAAAACGGTCTTGGTGCCTCCAACAGCAATGGTGGCGAGTAGTTTGTGATTGGCGGAGGTGATACCTGCCTTCTCAAAGATCCTGGGGCTGTACAGAACGACAGTGTCTATACCGGACGCTTGTTCTAAGATGTGGATACCGATGGCTGCGATTAAGATATGGCGAACGGCTGGGGTAGGATGAAGGATCAGTTCTTTCCATACGCCTTCACCGTGGCTGCGTTTGGTGACCTGAACGATGTCATCGTTTAAGTGTGGTGGGATTCCTGCGGCTTCTTTAATGTCGTCTAATCTGAGCTGACACTCCTCCTTGGACTCTGAAGTTCTTTGGAGGACTTTTCTGGCGTCTCCGAGTCGCCCTTGCATAACCAGCCACCGAGGAGACTCGGGCATGAATAGGACGCCGATGGTGAGAAAAATAGCTGGAACTCCGCCAACTCCGAGCATGAACCGCCAGCCCAAGTGAAGCGGGAGCTTAGCAAAGGCATAGTTGGCTATGTACCCCAGTAATATGCCAACATTGACAAACACCTACATATAAAGAGATTCAAGACAATTAAAATAAATTTTACGATCCAAAAAAATTTATAAAATTCTTCACAACATTTTTGGTTTTTGAAAATTAATCTGCAGCAAATAAATGGAGCAAATCAATTTCAAGCCTCACAGGCAAATTCATGATTTTTTTTTTTTTTGAACAAATTTAAGATATCTTCGAACATTTGAAAAATATTACTAAACAAAAAGCTACTCAGTCGTGGGTACAAGGAAACACCCATAATGATAACTCAAAAACAAAAAAAAATAATATATTTTCCTTTAGGTGTGACATCAAAATTGTCAAAAAGTTTCTCATCCGCTGACAAAGTTACAAATTCAAATCAAACAAAGGCTATGGATTTGGCATCATATTCATCAGAAGTATGTTGTTTCACATGAAGTTACAAATTCAAATCAAAAAAAGGCTATGGATTTGGCATCATATTCATCAGAAGTATGTTGTTTCACATGAATCTTATGATAATCGTGTATTGTATAAGAAGATAAAATAACCATGTAAACAAAAAAAAAAAAAAAAAAAAAAAAAAAAACCCACAATCGAAACAAACCTCTGGGAAAGATGTGAGGAAGCCACGGAATGACGCTGGAGAGATCTCGGCAGTGTAGACAGGAGCAATCATCATACCATAGCCAACACCGACTCCGGCAACAAACCGACCAACCATGAGGAAGGCGTAGTTGGTAGCGAATCCCATGAGGAGAGCTCCAACCAAGAAGATGACCCCAGCGAGGACAATGGTATACTTGCGGCCAATCCAGTCGGAGGTTCTCCCGGCCAAGGCGGAACCGAGGAGGGAGTAGATGTTTAGAGTACCGGCAAGCACTTCGACTTGAACGTCACTGATTTTAAGATTTTCTTTAATGAAGAGTGATGCCCCACTCATTACACCAATATCTGAAAATAAAATTAACAAACAATATAAAATCATAAGAGAATTGAATCAATGTAAATTTAAAAACATATATATCCAGACAAGTGTATGATAATTATTTTGGAGGAACAATATTTCGAAAAAGTTTATTTCCTAATTTTTTTTTTTTTTTTTGTCTTTCATGTTTCTGAAATTAATACGTTACGCTCTCCAAACATTGATCACTTTTAAGAAATTTGGGAAACTGATGAAACTGCAAGGGGAATTCCAATAAAAAAATGAAGAATTACCAAAACCCAATAAGATTGAAGTTGTGCAAGCCAAGAGAGCACAGGCAATAGCAAACTTGCTAGTCTTGGGCTTCTTTGGATGATCAAAATCTTCAATGCTCGTGTTCTGTGGTCCACCGGTGACGGCGTTCTCTTCCGCTGTCCGGGCAGCCATCTCGATCATGAGTGCAAGCTAGTGAGAAATAGAGAGAGATGAAGATAGAGCTCAGTCCCAAAGAGAGGAAGAGAGATAAATAGGTAGAGATGTCTATTGGAATTTGGAACCATGCAGTGTATGTAGAAAACAATTAGATCTTAGAATTTAGTGTTAATTGCTACTTATATTTATAATGGATGGATTGTACCCATTGGCCCATGGCACGTAGGTTTTTGGTCAGAATTTATCCGTTTCCATTACAGATACCAATAGAGGATTAGGTTAGGATTTATCCAAATTAATCCAGATTTGGTTTTGGACTCATGAGTGGTAGGTTTGAATTGGATTAGCCAATCAGTTGATGACTCTCTAAACATCAAATTTTAAATGGTAAGAAGAATCATGGTGACATTTAATTTCTACAACAAACTCGACACGTGTCTATTGTCATTAATGCAAAATTTAAACTTCCCATTACGGTAATTAATATCAAATATGAATAAATTCATCAACCGTCCATATTGACTTTTGAGGATATCCAATGAATTCCATTCTAAATTAATTCCCTTCATGTTGACCAGTGTCCTCTGAAACTTCTGCTCAGATACATATTATTATTTTATCTTGAATTGTGTTTGGCAATTATTATTGACGTTCTAAAAATCTTATTCTACATTTCTCACAAGTGTATTTTTCTTTCTAATTATAAGAAGTTTGGATTGCTAAATGAGATTTTTGAAGTGATAACAACAATTCCCTTTTGTTTTGAGAAATTTTATTTAAACTCATCTAACCTATTTATACACCCAACTTACACTTTGCATCCATTTAATTTTTAATTAAACTATTAATATCTCTTTAAATCCAAATATAATACATAATATGCCCCCATAAATCTAATTTAATATGTGAATTTATTTTTACACCCATTAAATTTTTAACTCAGAAGCTGCTGTTGTGCCACTTGACTCCTGACAGTAAAGGGGTTACCTCCTCACTAAACTTCTCCTCCTCCTCTTCGTAACTGGACAAAGCAACTACTTCTACCTTCATATTAGAAAAAGAAGTACCAGAGACAATAGGCTTTGACTAATAAAAACATTATACAAAGCAAACATGACCAGAGAGTAGAGAAGAATATAAGAGATCTCACAATAAAAAATTCGCTCAAGGGGGTACTTTTATGGGCTTGGGGCTTCGATACTCCATCCCATATCTGCAAAATTTACAATACTTAGAGATGTATGGGAAAAGGAATAAAGTATAAAAGCAACATAGAGATGAAGTAAGAAATTACGTTATGTATATCTTCCCTTAGCACAGGTTCCAGATATTCAAAAGGGGTCTAAATGAGCAGCCACTAGCAAGAAAGTATTAATACACAACAAGAAAATCATTTCACAGGGACAACTTAATTAGACAGATCCTATTAATATGAACACGAAGTATGCTCATACATTTGTTTTATCACATATAACAAAAAGTAATGTCGTTTTACGGGATTTGAATAGGCGCATCATGACCTATAGACATTCAAAAACCAAGGTTAGCAAGTAGTAGTTTTTGCATAATCAAAGCTCTCTCATTTTTAGCTACCTGTTTTTTCATTCCTATGTTCATGTCCATTACATCTCCACAAAATAGGGTTAGCAAGTAGTAGTTTTTGCATAATCAAAGCTGTTTATAAATAGGGGTATGATATCCACACACCATTTTTTACTTCTCCCACACCTTTTTAGTTTTCAGTTGTCGGATCGGATGAATTGAAGAAGATCAACATACATAAATTAACAAAAGGTGTGTGAGAAGTAAAAAAGGGTGTGTGGATAGCACACCCCTATAAATAATGTCGTTGGGCATGTTTGTAATGGTAATTCCCCAAGTAAAAGGGCAATTATGCCCTGTTAGGAAAACTACTGTGATATTTGGTTGCAATGAAAATCAAATGAGATGTTATTTGTAAGAATGAAGGTAGGATAAACAAAGAGTACTCGTAGGGTTTAATTATAGTATTTGGGTTTATTGATAAATTTGAGTTTTATTATTAATTTCATTTTGTAATTACTAGTAATTATGCAATAGGATAAATAGACAATTAACATTTAAAATTTAAGTTAGGTGTAAAAAGAAGTTAAATGAGTTTACATAAAATTTCCCTTTTGTTTTTGCTCCACTCACTGTGGAAAGTGTACAAATCACGTGTAGACGTAGACTCAAGTTTGAATCGTGCTTTCCGGCATATATGTGGTATTAGAATACCGCTTCAATAAGAAACCCCCGCCCTCTCTTTTAGTTATCATGATACGTTAAATAAGTAATGTTACATTTACAATCATTTTTACTATTTTTCTTATAGAAGATTCATCGACGCATATGAGTTCTATCTCTATTAGAGACATGTTATAAAAAAATTAGTAAGAATAGCATTTTTATGTTAAATTTAAAATTCTCATGTTAACTGAGATTCCATTTGCATACACTATAATGAGACATGTCAAACTTATAATGGTGAAGTTCATCAACAATTATACTCTTGCATCCCTCTAGTACCCAAATTCTTAAATATTAAAGAAAAAATAATAATAATTAGTGCGACGTGTTGGACCTACTATGGCTTCGTTTGGGGTTGTACGTTAATCCCTTACGAACGTCTCTAAGGTGCGCACACTTTGCTTGTGGATCTTGCGATTCAACAATTGTGAGCTGACAAGCTCACGAGTAGAACTGAATCTTTTTGAAGCGGTGTATTCATACTCTTTTTTTTTTTTTTTTTTTTTCACCGTGTCTGTTTTTATTGAAGAGAGAGATCAAGATAAGGGTTTAATTCGTCCGTGAGAGAGGCAGAAAGAGGTAGTCGGTAAAGGGTATAAGGAGTTAATTTGAGGTGGATCAAAGCTCAGTCATAGTAACCCGATCATACTATACCTTTAAATATTTCTTGTTCATTAGATGTGTTTTTGTCAAAAAGAGAGGGAAGCTAAGGGTAGTGCGAGACCATGATTTTTTAAGATCGGAGTAAAGTTGATCTGTATACCGTTACCTTAGAAGTCTGGTTATGACTCACCAGCTCTATGCAGAACAAGATAAAACGGAGCATCGATGCCACCATTACCCTATTTAGAGGCAATAAGCGAAGTCCGAGCAACTCCGTTGGAATGACCATTGTTACGTAAGACACGTGATTTGATCTGGATATGGATATAATCAGATTCCTCATAAGTCTTGGAGTTCCTATTTTCTAGGAATTTGTGTGCACCGCATGTAATCACAACTCCTAAGAGCACTTCCACCAGGGCTGGGATAGGCCGAGACACAGCCAAAAAAATGGCCCGACACCTAGGGAAGTCTCTCCAGCCCAAGCTGGTCTCCAGGCTAGCCCAAAATTGACAGACCTTGGGACCGGCCCATTTGACGCCATGCTGATGCCAACATGTTGTCAGAGGGCAATTCAAATTTTTTTTTTTTTGCGCCAGGCGCATGCAATACAGTCACACGTGGACACGAGTGGCCAACAAGTTTGCAGACGGGGGCTCGCTGCGCAACGCACTCGAACCTTAACCGGGAAGGCCAAGTGGCCCGACCTACGTCGTTGGATTTCAAACGGTAAAAAAAATTGAATTTCAGTTTTGATCTGGACCGTCCTAGCACATATCAACGGTCCATGTTTTTCCCCCAACAATTAAAAAAAAAAAAAAAAGCCCAACGGTCAGAATTATGATCGTTGGCCATGTGGCACCTTATAGGTTTTGGATTTGAATATTTTTCAAATCCAACGGTCCAGATTAATTAACTAAATTAAAATTTATGAAAAAAAATACAGAAATTTTTTAAAAAAATTAATTTTTTTTTTTATAAATACCTAACCCTCATCTTCCACCTTGCACCACATTTCAATATTTTCTACACTTTCTACGTTTCAATATTTTATACACTTTGAGAGAAAAAAAAAAGACTTCGTGGAAGCTCATTGAAGATGTTACGTTGTGTGAATGTTGGTTTCACACAACTCATGACCTAATTACGGGTAATGAGATGGATAAGCAAGAAATGTGGAGTAAAATTACGAAAGTGTTTTGCGATGTACATGGAAAAGGCGCCAGAAGTAGTCAAGGTCTTCAAGGTCATTGGAAAAAACTCAACGCATCCTTTACTTGTTGGAAAAACACCATCTCTCATGCTTCTGGTAATCTGCGTAATGGGACAAGTTTAGCGGATCAAATGACAATATTTTTATTTATTTATATGTATTCCACCCGCATCAATATTTTAATTTATTTATTTGTGTTACACCCACATTTTATAATATTGTCTTATCCCACATGTATGGACACTACAACCACAAGCTTTCTACAATGCGAAGAACCACAACAAATCATTCAACAAATGGGAATGTTGGGAAATTGTCAAAGATTGCCCCAGATACAAAATTGGGGCAACCGGTTCAGAAGTTGTCATGCACGGCATGGGTCTACACAATTCGCCAGAAGCAGAAACGGCTGAACAAGAAGGCAACACATTTGAAGGCACGGAAGGGACGACTGAAGAAGTGCCGGAGACCCAACCAACTCGTCAGTCCCTCAGGCCTCAAGGTAAAAAGGTATCAAAGAAAAAAGGTAGTTCTTCCAAAAATGACTACACTAAATATATGGAGGAACTTGCTCGCCAAGGTGAACTGAACATGGTGTGGGAAGCGGCTAGAGATGAGGAAAAAGGTGCTGCTATGGCAGCAACACTACTGAGAAACGTGATGCGGCGGCTGAGAGACAAAGAGAAATAGTTAATCGAGAGAACGAGATGATTAGAGAAGCACTTAATCGAGAAAATGAGATGCTTAAAGAAGCAAATATGGTTCAAGTAGATCGTGACATTATGAACAAGTCTCTAGTAGGACTGTCTCCGAATTGGACATCGGAAAAAAGAGATGTCGTGTGAAGGAGGCATGCAATAGATGCGGAAAAAAGTCGACAGGGTTATAGCTACACAAATCCTAGCAACGAAGATCCTAGCACTACATATCCTAGCCCCAGAGGCTTTGTATAATTTCGTATTTATTTGTAGTACTTTATTTAATTTCTTACGTAATTTTTATGTAATTTCATCTTTATTTTTAGTACTTTATGTAATTTCTTATTTATTTTTATTTATAGATTTAATTTCTTATTTATTATTAGTACTTTATGTAATTTCTTATTTATTTTTATTTATAGATTTAATTTCTTATTTATTATTAGTACTTTATGTAATTTCTTATTTATTTTTAGAACTTTATGCAATTTCAAATTTATTTTTTGTACTTTATTTAAACACAACAAATAAGATTACATAACCTCACCAAATAAACTTATTAAAAAAAAAAAAAAAAAAAAAAAAACACACACACACACACACACCAAATAAAATTACATAAACTTAAAAAAATACATTTTATTCTTCAACCACAAGCTCATTTTAATTATCTTCACCTTACAATCCCCATTGGTGCTTAATCAAGTCATTCTGGCGAGTTACGTGCCGGTATGGGTTTTGCACTGAAGTGTACCGCTGAACGATCAATTCACTGTAACATCCATCCTGTTCCAACGGCTTATGTTGCACAGGAACTTTGGTCCGATCATTAGCACAGTAGATACGTGTTCTTGAGTTGTTCATCAGATTCGGCTCGTATTCATCGATAGCATCATAATCATACTCATCTTCCACAATCATGTTGTGGAGAATAATACACGTCATCATGATGGATCGAAGAGCCTCGACATCAAACATTCTAGCAATAGACCTGACAATCGCCCAACGAGCTTGCAGGATACCAAAACAACGCTCAACACTCCACATCCTTCCAACACCCTTCTTGACATTTTACGAAGTGTTTTTCTTTTTCACTATGTGGATGTGGCACTGTTTTGACAAACGTTAACCACCTCCTCCATTGCGAAAGCCTCATCTCCACCTCCACCTTCCTCGAGATTGATCAATTCTTCATGTTGTGCCAAAAATCTTTTCTATTGCTCCTCAAATTGTTTATGCACTCTCCTTGAAGAAAACATTGTAAAAAAAAAACTCAAGATTTGAAAATGATGAAGAAGGATTCTGAGCTAAAAAGAAGGATTGAGTTTGGTGTGAGGATGCATGTAGAGATGTAGGGTTTATATGGACTAAAAAAAAAAAAAAAGGGATGAGGTTCTGAACAATGCCACGTGGCACTACGTGATTGGTTGAAAATCTTATCGAAATCTTGGCTAAATTATTGCAAACAGGAAGTGACACGTGGCGCGTTGAGATTGGTTGAAAATCTTATCAAAAATCTATCCACAAAATAGTACGTTCGGATAATGATACATGGGGTAATAAGATTGGTTGAAAATCTTATCGTAATCTTGGCTAAATTATTGTAAACAGATAGTGACACGTGGCACGTCGGGATTGGTTGTAAATCTTAATATATAAAATAAGATTACATAACCTCACCAAATAAACTTAAAAAAAAAAAAAAAAAAAAAAAAAAAAAAAAACACACACACACACACACACACCAAATAAAATTACATAAACTTAAAAAATACACTTTATTCTTCAACCACAAGCTCATTCTATTTATCTTCACCTTGCAATCCCCACTGGTGCTCAATTAAGTCATTTTGACGATTTATGTGCCAGTATGGCTTTTGCACTGAAGTGTACCGCTGAACGATCAATTCATTGTAACGTCCATCCCGTTCCAACAACTCATGTTGCACGGGATCTTCGGTCCGATCATGAGCACAGTAGATACGTGTTCTTGAGTTGTTCATCGGATTCGGCTCGTATTCATCGATAGCATCATAATCATACTCATCTTCCACAATCATGTTGTGGAGAATAATACACGTCATCATGATGGATCGAAGAGCCTCAACATCAAACATTCTAGCAGTAGAACTGACAATCGCCCAACGAGCCTGCAGGATACCAAAACAACGCTCCACATCCTTCCTACACTCTTCTTGACAAACGTTGACCACCTCCTCCATTGCAAAAGCCTCATCTCCACCTCCACCTTCCTCGAGATTGATCAATTCTTCCTGTTGTGCCAACAATCTTTTCTATTGCTCCTCAAATTGTTTATGCACTCTCCTTGAAGAAAACATTGTAAAAAAAGCTCAAGATTTGAAAATGATGAAGAAGGATTCTGAGCTAAAAAGAAGGATTGAGTTTGGTGTGAGGATGAATGTAGAGATGTAGGGTTTATATGGACAAAAAAAAAAGGATGAGGTTTTGAACAATGCCACGTGGCATTACGTGATTGGTTGAAAATCTTATCGAAATCTTGGCTAAATTATTGCAAACAGGAAGTGACACGTGGCGCGTCGAGATTGGTTGAAAATTTTATCGGAAATCTATCCACAAAATAGTACGTTCGGATAATGACACATGGGGTAATAAGATTGGTTGAAAATCTTATCGTAATCTTGGCTAAATTATTGTAAACAGATAGTGACACGTGGCACGTCGGGATTGGTTGCAAATCTTAGCGGAAATCTATTCACAAAATAGTACGTTCGGATAATGACATGTGGAATGACTAGATTGGTTAAAAATCTTATCCGAAATTAAAACTATTTTATTTATTTATTCTTTTATAAAAAAATTTAAAAATTTTAAATGGGCTAGGTGCTAGCGCTTTTTGTAGAGGTAGAGATCGTTTGTGCCAGTACATTTTTAGACTGTGTGCCAGAGGATTTTTTTAGGGGTGAAGATGCATTTGACCTATTACTGTTCATTGAGGTCTATCACTGTTCACTAAGTGGATAAATATGCTGGATGTTGGCGCATTTGTGTTAGGGGTGGAACTGCTCTAAGAGGATGCAATATCCACTTCTAAATATCCTCTAGAATTCTCACAACTTAGAATAAAGATTCTATCCTAAAATGTCTCTCTCCCAATGGTATAAATACACTTATCTAATTTGATCATCAAGAGCCTTTGGTCGACACAGACCCCTTGGGTCTTAGGCTTGCTCGCTGTTATTATCTTTTCGTAGCTTGCTTGAATTTTTGCCTTCACCACCTGCGGCAGTGCACCGATTTGGTTCCAAGAATTGGTGCTCTCGTTAAGAGTGAACTCCTATTTTTCTTAACTAGATCACTCTACTGCTATGAAAACCTTTCCCAGATGATCACCCGGCCATCGTGCCATCGCTACATGCGACGAAGAAGTCTCCTTCATGGATCAAGTCTGGGACGGCGTATTGAAGATACCCGCGTCTGTGACAAACCTCCGGAGAAGTTTGCGGGCCAAATAGCAGGAAAGACTCTTCAAGCTCTACGCATCAAACTTGATTATCAGTTCGTACAGGAGCATGTTGCTTTGGGAAACCATTAATTAGGTTCGATATTCGCCCTATGCGGATCAACCGAAGGATTTATTCACCGAAGGTCTGCTCAGGGCACATCATTCACAACTTCGACCTGAACTTGTTCATCCTTTGATGCCCAGTTTGCGGGGGTGTGTTAAACAAGATCCACAATCATTTGAAAATCTATTTATTTATTTATTCAAATTCAAGTATTTGTTAATGGAATATTTCTTTTTGTTTTTTTTTGTTTTTTTTTTGTTTTTTTGTTTTTTTTTGGTCACTGTTGATGGAATATTTCAAATGTATTTTTCAACAGTTAGGACTGTTGCACTCTATGTCAAAGTATTATATAATTTGTAAATGATAACGAAAAGAGACATGGGTTCCACAAATCTCTCTCTATCTGTTTATCATACTTTTCCTCTTGCTGCTCAGTTTCTACAAAACCATTTCAAACCAAAAATTTGCCATAACGGGCTGCGTTTCTTGGATTTCCATAAGAATGATGATCAGTGAGGAAGAAGCATCAATTGATAGACAGTACATTGTAGCCGAACGGTAGAGCTGCATCGATGGGATTCATAATCGTAAAGAAAGAATAGTGGGAGAAATAGAAATAAAAGGGGAAGAAGATAAACTAAAGCATTTTATACTTTCATTTGTAGTTCCATCAGATGCATATAGATGTTTAAATAAATAGAAGGATAACTAGGATTTAGTGGCCTCGATGGGCTTAACATTAGTAGTGGGCCAATTAAGTAATAGTCACATCTAATGGCCCAATGGATCCTCACATGCATTTTCCCCATTTGGATTCTATTGTTCTTCTGCATTTGCCCAACTTAGAGTTGCATTTCACAAGTTTTATGATTATCTGTTTCAAAAATCATTTGTCAATTTGTTGAAAAAGTTGAAGGTTATGAACTATGAGCTCTCATTTGGCTTTTAATACTCAGTAAGTTATGCTAGTCTCAAAATTTTGTGACACTTTTTTTTTTCTTTTTTTGGGAACAAACGATAGTATCAACACTAAAGAAGTGGGCGAGTGAGCTAAACCTTTACACTGAACCAACCGTAATAATGTGAGTCAGCCATAAAAACTTTGTGACTATTAAATCGTTTGTAAGCACCAACGGTGGGCTCGACCAAATGTCATTCTAAAAAGATACTTTATGGACACTTCAACATATTAAAGTCATTTAGTTTATATATAAGAACAAAAATTATTGTTTAAAGTCGTTTCATGTGATGTTATACGCTAAAACTAAAACAATAAGTCCAAGGAATATGTAATAGTGATTATGCAATCTAAGGAAGTTACATTCATGAGACCTTTTGTTTCCATAAACATATCATTTTCGTTCATGATCATAAAATTGCTAATTGAGCATTGACAATCCAGTAAGATCAAGAACATACTATGTCTTCTCTCTTCAGAGAGTGACTAGTCTCGAGTTATAGTGTGAAAGGGAACAACGCAAGTGTGTAGGTTCTCAATAAAGAGTGAGTTCACTAAACAAGACAAAACAATTCCCGTACTCATGCTATATGAGAACTCGCTAGTTGGGATAAAGCAAAGTAGTTATTTGATTTGAGATGCTACATTTGCCTTGTGGATACATCTTTGGTTATATCATGCTTCATAACCTAAGGTTTGTTCTGCACATTGTTAGGATCGCTCATTTATTCATAAAGGCATGTAAGTGTACAATAAAAGATCTCTGACCTTCAACTATCGATGAAGAATACTCTATGATATGATTCAAGAGTCTATAGTTAGAGTGCATGAATATGATTTAAGATTTATGTTCTAGATCGCTTTCACAGGAATCACATAGATAGTAGACATGAATAAACTATCAACCAAACAATGTGATCGAGAGTATTTATTTGAAAATTTACTGTATTGCATTGTAATTTCAATTGAATAGGTTATTCGCTTCTTCTGCTGTGCTTGGATAGTCGTGACATACTATTAAGTGTCACTCATGGCTTGTGGAAGCCCTGAGGATTAGCACTCGCTAATCTTCATTAAAGGAAGAATTAAAAAATAGTTTCAGTTCACAATTAATTAGTAAGAGCTCTAATTACACATTGCCTCTTTTCTAAGAACCTAATGGATTGTACTTAACTAAAAGTTAAATAATTAAATGAATAGGTTCTTATTGGCCCTTAAGTTAGTTTCAGGCTTCCTAGCCCAATGGGCCTTTGATTCATCAAGCATAACAAGTTAAATGGTTTAACTTAAAACTACAAGCTCAAAAGTCCAACTAACACTAGTGTGAAACCAACTCTATAGTGAGAGAATGCCACGCTTTGTAATACCCCGTATTTAACAAAAAAAAAAAAAAAAAAGTGTGTGTTTGTGTATATATATATATGTGGGTGAGCAATTATCTTTATTCAAATGTAATGATTTTTGGGTTTCTGTATGTTTATACCATAACTCGTATTTTTTATATGTAAACTAGTCTCAACGTAAAATCTTTTTTGCTACAAAATTATTTCAAAACAAGCTAATATTAATTTCATATTCATACTTAATTAGAGATGTTTTTCGTTTGAATTGAAGAACTAAGATTAAAATGAGATCATATGACAGTCATGACTAGAGTTTGGCTTGATTTTCTCACAAAGACAAGGTGGCGTTTAGACAACAATAGAGAATAAAGAGAAGGGTTTAGTCACTACTCTAGATAGGTTGAGATGGGTTTATTTAATTTTTAGAGTATGGATGTGGCCTTCGGGTACCAAGAGAATCCTCCAATCACATTTGTTCATCGTACATCGTGTGGTCATAAATTATTGTAAATTTTTTTTATTTAAAATTGAATATAAACAATACCTGACAAAAACTGGCTGTACGATATATGATGAATGGATGTGATTGGAGGATCCCCGAGATCCTCATGATGAGGATTCAGTGAGGATCCTCTCTCCATTGGGTATTTGCCCACATGCATTGTCATGATTATAATCTTGATCGGTTAGTATTACTTCCAATGCTTGATGTCCAAGTGTAGCAAAAGATATGAGAAGTGGCATTGAATGCTTAATTGAAGATTTCATTTTTTTTTTCTCCTAGTGAACCATGGGACGAATGGGAGACCAAGAAAACAACAGTAACACCACCCCAACAAAAGGAAGAAAAGCCATTCTCCCACCATAATTATGGTGTATGTTCACCATACACCTAATCATCTGTCACGCATCTTTTCACCTAATTCTAGTTAATTTTCATATTAAATGTTACTTTTTCAATTTTGAAAAAAAAAAAATTAACGAAGGTTAAGTCAAAGGACACGTGACATGACAATGATTATAACCATAAATTATGGTGGTGAGCAAAAATACTTTCATTTGTAAATCCTCCATACATAGTGAAATAGAAAAACAAACACCATCTTAATGGCCGTAACCAAATTGGTAAACTACTTAAATTTTGTATTTATGAATTTACGTTTCAAGATCATTAATTGCCATGCAAATAAAAAATAAATAAAAAAAAACGGGTGGAAGAAAGGAAACAGGGAGTGTTGTGGAAGGAATTGATTTAAAATAAAAGTGAAGCTAAAGTGAAATGGGTTTAATAAATGAATAGTTAAAATTAACTTATCATTTAAAATAAAAAGGAGAATAATGATTTAAATTTTTAATATAAGAAAATGGTTATTATCATTTAAAGGATGACGGCAAAGGAAGCAAATGGAAATGGAAATGGTAATAGTAATATTTCTCAATTATACTGTTGGATATTATTGATATTTTATTTACTGATAGTATGATATAATTTGGTTATTAACTATTTTGATTAGGGTTGTAGATTGTATAATGTTGCATTGTATATACATAAGCATTCATGCAAAGGCAAAGCAAGAAAAAAATGTCGAATTGTGTAAAGTGTTTGAGTTGTGAGGATATTCAAAGGTTATAGAATGCTTTGAATATAAAATAATGAACCTTTTTATGTCAGGCGTCGAGGGAGGCTTGAATATACAATTGGTTGATTATGAAATAATGAAACCTTGTTTATGTCAAGCGTCAGGGAAGGGCTTGGGTATATAAATGAGTGTCAAGGGAGTGTCTATATAATAAAGTGAAAGTTGATAATTAAATTATAAAAATTGCACTTAAGGGATGAACGTGTTAACTCATATTCTTAGGTATTCATAGTCAAGTCGTATAAGCATGGTATGGGACGTGTAAGCTTGGGTGGCTTAGATATGTGTCACCGGGATTAGAAGGGAGTGAGTACATTCATCTATCTCATTTTACATATATTTTATGCATTTGAAAATATTGTAACATTCTAACCATTATTTAGTTGGTACTTTTTGGTGTGAATTAATGTATGCACTAATGTTATTCCACTTCTTATTCAATAAACTTTATGTAGTAAACTCAAGCGTTTATTATGTAAAAGTTACTAACTAGTGTTATACGATGTATTATGTTTCTGCTACAAATTATTATTTTACTGTAATTTTTCCTCATCGTGTCTTGGTTATAGAATTTATTTCTACAGCTAAAATATGACTTATACCCTAACTCGTGAATAGTCCTTGTTCATCAGTCGTAGTGTGACAATTTTTTTCTTTAGTCACTTAAAGGAAAGGGACAGGCAATCTCGAACCGTAGAGTCCAGAGGGCCAGAGGGTCAAAAATAACTCGAAAACCGTCTCCAACCGAGGGCTAGGCTAAAGGGCTTGTGGGCTCCACTAGACAAAAAAGGTCCAAAGGGCTAACCGGTTGGCCCAAATGAGCCAGCCAGCCAGCCCGCTGGCTAGTCCAATTTCAATTTTTTTTTTTTGTTCTTTTCCATTTGCACAGCCCACTTTAGAGTTTAGGGCTTAGGTGTGACAACCCGTCCCTAATTCTACGATTTTATAAATTTTAAAAGAATGAATTTATGCCCAATGCCCTAGAGGTGAAGGTTTTGACTTTCTTTGACCAACATCTAGAGAAACATTTGACTTATTCACTTAGCGCATTTGTGTAGTACTTGTCGGTACAAATACATAGGAGAAAGCTGTTTGTGAGTCCAGATTATATCGATATTGTTACGGACGTTTGAAGTTGTAAAACTATATATTGTGGGAATTATTTAATTTCCACATGTGGGTTAAAGGTTAAATTAGTTAGGATAAAGGGGACCAATCAAATTTTTAGAGGGAGGAAAAGGAGAACCAATCAGGAAGGGAGGAGGACAGAAAAAAATAATAAATAAATAAAGAAACCTTGCCGTCAGGCAATGCAACCGCACACCCAATAGCTTTGTTTGGGGCATTGAACAATGTGAGGGACATTTGTGTAAAATGTGAGATTTAACCTTATGTGTTGGTGGTTAAATGTTGGTTATAAATCAATGTGTGAAGAATCAAGAAATTAAAGTAAGGAAACGTAAGTAATGATAATTAATTAAACTAGTGTTTAGTTGGACTTATCACCGATGATTATCCACGAAAATAAATAGTTCGGGAGTAGGGCGTTACAGCTTATGCATTTTATGCCATATTATATATATGTATATAATTGAAAATGCTATGACATGGTTGGGTATTAGATTGCATCATGGTATATCCATATGTATATTACCTGCACAAAATTATTGTGAATGCTTTGAAGTGCAAAGGTAAACGCAGGACACCCAGGTTAGTTCAGGTGAGTTTATGGTATTAGTGGAATTGATGGAGTTATGGCATGACTACATTTATGTGTTAGGCAACTCCGACATTGTCGTAAAGGTTGCCCATGAGTTGTACATGTTATATTGAGATGCATTGAGAGCTCATAAACCTGCACCTTGGTGTTAGTGCTCCCACCACTGGCCAGGGCACAGTCCTTCACGTGATGTTCACCTCCTGCACCTTACACTTACCTTGGACTCAAGGTAGGTGCATAGGCCTGTCGTACAGCTCACTATAGGTGTTCCGACTTGTAGGCGACCCGCGATTATTCGCACAGTCTTCAGGTGATCGTAGCACTTAAGCGTACTTATTTACACCCAATCCTGTCGTATAGACCACGAGAGGTGGTTCCGACTCGTGTGCAGGCATGCTTGATGAGTTATAGATTAAGTCGTACAGGTCACTATAGGTGACTCCCGACTTATATGCTAACCTTGATTGATGAGATATGGATACGTCGTACATGTCACTATAGGTGACTCCCAACTTATATGCTAGCCTTGATTGATGAGATATGGATAAGTCGTACAGGTCACTATAGGTGACTCTGACTTATGTGCTAGCATTGATTGATGAGATATGGATAAGTCGTACAGGTCATGTGAGGTAACTCCGGCTAGCATGTTAATGAGCTATTGGTTCAGCGGTACAGACCACAATAGGTGGATCCGGCTGACAAACCATTTCATATTGATTTATTTCACCTGGTTACTTATTCTTGTTGAGATATTTGACACGGCATAATTGTGAGACTGTTATTTTGATTAAACTTTAGAGTTATAGTCACGCCTGTTATTTTATGGGAAATTATACAAGTATTACGACGAGGGGCTACTGCCTTTGGTAATTGAAATTGGTTTGAAAAATTTTGTTTCACTCACTCACATTTTCTATTTTTGCACCCCTCTAGGTTTTAGCAGCAGAGTTCCGTATCGACGAGGATCCGTGGCACTTTTCAGTACAAATGTCTTCTTATGATGGTATAATCATTATCTTACCTTATTGTACTATACCTATGCTCTGTATCACGTGTGAAATGGGTCCAGATCCGCTCACCTCGCACTCGTGTACTTAGGCAAATTAGATTTTAATTTATTCACATTTTTATATTATTCACATTCGTGGCACTTTTCAGTACACTTTATGGCTTCGTCACATTTTTTTTAATTTCTAATTTTTTCCTACATCATTTCTTACATATTTTTCACCATTCCATATTATCTTACCTCTTTTCATTTCAATTCTTTATATTCCATACTATAACCTTTTGACCCTCGGTTGGAGATGGTTTTTTGTGACAGGGCTAAAACAAGCCCTATGGTCCTTTGTTGGATATGGTAAGAAATATGGTCTTGTACTGTTTATTAAAATATTAATTTCATGAAGGACCAGAGGGCTAAAATGAGCCATCTGGCCAGTCTTCGGTTGGAGATAGCCTTATAACTCTAGCCAAACTCATCCCTATGTCACTCATCTCCTTTTCACATATATCATTGGTGTGGAGATATTAGAGGTTTCCTTTTTGAGAACTTTTGAGATTCTATTCCATCATCCAAATTTAAGGGAGTCAAGTAGCAAAAGGTAGCAAAGGAATGCAGGTACTCTTCTAGGTGAATAGCCTTTGCTTACGCAAAGAGGTTTCTACTAAGGAATAACAAATTCATCTCTTTTCTTGTATAGTCGAGTCTTGATTTACCACTATTAAGCTTTGAATTTCATAGTTAAAGATTTGTTATTTGAGTGCATATGAACCAGCTTTCGTCTTTTAATTATTAAATGCTTTATGTATGTTGCTCAAACGATATTAGATAAACAAATTTTTTCCTTCAAGAATCAAAGGTCATCTTTCTGGCGACGCAAGGAGACCTAAAGATGGATATAGTTGAAGGAAGAAGTTTCAAGAAGAAAGAGTTTGCTGGAATACTTGAATTGGTCTCCAAGTTCGCTCCAAGGTTATCCGTATTACTCACTATCTCTTTTTCCTGTGAAACTGTTTTGGTCACATCAACCAACTAGGCCTATGAGGTTGAAGAAGGTTTTGTTTTATTAAGCTTTCGTCGTTGCAAATTTTATATTGAAATCCAAACTTAAGTCTTAATTTGACTAATATATATATATATATATATATATAAAATAAATAAATTAATTAAAATTTAAAATAATATAATGTACAATAAACGAATATTATTAATTGATCTTCCAGAGTTGGGGAGGATCCTTATTCGTTTTTGAAAAGCATAAAGTATGTACACCGGTGCACACCTGGATTGTAGAATTTTATTAGATTTTAACTTTTTGGTGCATGGAGAAGGAAAAAGTTGTAGTTTATTTTTTGCCGAAAGAAATTAATTTCCGCTTAATGTTTGGGAAAGGATGTATATATGGCAAACCAAATCTAACCTGACCATCTTCTACCATTTGGCATGAATGTAATGATATCAATATACTTACTTTGCCTCCCCCACTATAAAAGCGTGATCTCACCTTTATGAAAGGAGTGTGTTATTTACACATTTCTTTTTATTTCTCACATCTTTTGTTAATTTCTGTCATTTAATTTTCTTTGATTCATCTAATTTGACAATAAAAAATTAAAAAAATGTGTTGGAAGTAAAAAAGGTGTGTGTGAATCACGCCCTTTACAGTGTCAGATTTTAGCATGAAGACAAAGAAATCGTTACTTGGCCATGATTTTCTTGGGGAAAATATGACTTGATTTGATTTTATATTTCTTGTCTCGCGTTCTCGAGCTTGTCATTGTTGTTAGAGGTGTGATATTCACATTCATTATTATTTTTCACTCATATTTTTAATTTTTGATCATCGATCATATGAATTGAAGAAAATTAAAAAACAGAAATTAATAAAAACTCTATAGATAGCATACCCCTTATTGTTTTTACACTTTAAAAGATTAAAAGTTTCAAAATAAAACACTTTCGAGTTTAATTGATTACCTTTTTGTAGAAAATTAGTTGAGTTTTTTCTTCTCCATAGTTTGGGTTCTCTAGCGTGTACTGATATCAAAGACTTTTGATTGACACAATTATTAATGGCTGACGAATGACCTTTGGACGTAATGTGAAAGATTTCAGATTCGATGTTTCGAGCTGATGAGTTAGATAAGCTAAAATTCCTATAGCCTCTCCGGATTCGAAAGAAGTGGATAACTGTAACTTGTCATCAATTGTTCCCTTTTTTAAGGAAAAAAAATAAAAAAATAACATTTGGACGAGTAATATGAGTAAACATGACATTATAGGAAAGTGTTCGATCATATATGAATTATAATAGTTCAAGGGAACTTGGCTAAATAAAAATACACGAGAATCAGTAGTAGACAAAAAATTCAAGGGAAAATCGACAATATATTGCTTTGCCTATCATGCTCTCTTCACTTAATAATATAGTAAATTGTGATTTAACATTTATCTTTAAGAAGACTAATGCTAAAAACACCCCAAAATTTATGTGTTTTGGCATATCTTTTAGTCTCAAATCTTTCGTAGTGTGTTTCAAAGTAATTTGTGATTTTAAAATGACAGAAAACACTTTTTAGAATTAATCCTAATGAGTGGCCTCCTTTCCAGATGATAGCAATCACTAGTTAGGGTCAATACTATAAATGTCTTTACAAAATTACAAGAAGTGATTTTCATACTCCCATTTTCTCCAATTTTTCTCCATTACGGTTTTATTTTTTTTTAAATAAGAGAATAACAAATAAGTTTTTCAATAGGAAATTTTTTATTACACTCAACACCAAAACAATATTCTCCGGTAGTTGGGTGCCAATGTATCACAAACAAATAAAAGGTACGGCAAATACTGAAAGAAAGATACTCCGACCAACAAACTTGTACAATACATACCTAACTTCATCTTAGCTTGGTGTTCTTCATTGGATAGAAGCTCCTTCCTCGTTTCCGGGCTCGAAAATCATCCATCCTTTGTCACCAAATTAAGACGAGCAATTTTTGATCGTCGGATAGGCAGTTCCTAGGATAGTAAACTGTTCCGTTGTGTCCGACCACTGAACCTCCAAAATTAGGATCCAGTGGGCGGAATCACCCTTAATACAACGGGTGCGTACAATAAATTTGTTTTAACTCAAGAGATGTTCTGTAGTTCTAGTACTTGTTTAAATTCACTCACTAAGCTAAGAGGTGCGCCCTGTTGTCCGGATCACTCGTGCCACCATCACCATGAGCAACTTGCTTTTTCTTTTCGAGCAGTTTATTGGCTTTTCTCCACTTGTGGAACTTACCAAACAAGACCTCCATATCTTCAAGGGTTCTGCCTTGTGTTTCCGGGAGCATCGTAAAAAAGAAGATCCAACCAACAATGCCGATGGCTGCATAAAGAAAGAAGGTACCACCCATTGTGATGGCCTTATACAACGTAATGAAGGTCATTGAGAGGATGCCACTCATCAACCTATTCACGGCCACTCCCATACCACACCCCTGAGCCCGCAGCCTCAACGGGAAGATCTCAGAGCTGTAGACCCAGGCAATAGGCCCAATCCCAATTGAGAAGAACCCGACATAGGCTAATACGCAGCACAAGCACAAAACAACTGCCCACGTCATTCTAACCCCTTCGTGTTGATCAACAATGGTAAGGCTTGAACCAAGACACACCAGGGAGCCTACCATACCAGCCATACTCGTTAACAGTAGTGGACGCCGTCCAACCCGATCAAGGAAAAAAGTAGCGACTAAGGTGAAGACAGTTTTGGAAAGTCCAACTCCCACGGTGCAGAGTAGCAATTGGTCGGAGTTGGTGATCCCAGCCTTTTCAAAGACTCTTGGACTGTACAAAACAAGGGCGTCTATACCTGACGCTTGCTGAAAGAAGTGGAACCCGAGGGCTGCAATTACAATATGACGAACGGTTGGTGTCGGATGAACAAACAATTCCTTCCACACGCCTTCACCGTGGCTGTGGCCAGTGACCTGAACGATATCGTCATTGCACTCCTCAGGGATTCCAGCAGCTTCTTTGATGTCGGCTAGTCTGAGCATGGACTCTTCTTTGGAGTCTGAGGTTCTGTCCAGGACTTGCTTGGCTTCGCCGAGTCGACCCTGCATGACGAGCCACCGAGGCGACTCAGGCATTGCCAAGACACCGACGGCAAGACCAACAGAGGGAATTGCGCCAACACCGAGCATGAGCCTCCACCCCAAGTCAAGAGGGCAAAAGGAGAAGGCATAGTTGGATAAATACCCCAATAATATGCCAATATTGACAAACACCTATTATAATTCAAACAAATAAAATTAATTGATATATACTTTTCACAAATTTAACAAAAACATAATTTCAAGAGTACCAAGGACCAAATACCAAAAACTTTTAACTTTTTACAATTTATCTACTCTTACACGGGAAACGAATACGAGAAGAGAGACAAACAGGTGGTGGTATACATATCGTTAGTTTTAACTCAGTGCATGAGGCTGAAAGAGAAGTAATTTTAACACTACATCAAAGAAATAATTAGGAATGTCAATTCGCACAAACACCACATTCACTATTGGGGGCCATTTTCCACCCAATAAATTTTTATTGACAATTTGCCACCCAAATTCTACTTCATTGCTAAAATATACCACTCCATCTTTTTTTATTAACTCAAGGACCACTTTGTCATTACTGTACAACTAAAAGATCCCAAACACTTAGTACCGTGACCAGTATTCTTTTTCACTTGTAACTAAGAGATCATAGGTTTAATTCTCTTGAAGACGGATTTAAACCATATTATTACTAACTTATTGTAAGACTTAACGAATTTTCCACCCCATTATTTGTTCAAAACAAAACAAAAAAGAGTCCAAATTGTTTTTTAAAGAAGTAAAATAATTATTGTAATAAGAAAAGTAGGTCAGAAATTAGCCGAAATGGGGCGGCAAAATACACGTGCCTAACGATCAAGGTCGTGTTTGACTGTTTGTCCAAACCTATCAAGAAGAAAAGACCCGTGGACCTTACCAACCACCAAAATTAAAATAAATAAATAAATAATCTAAAAAATTTAATCTATTTTTTTATTTCCTTTCCCATAATACCCTTAAGTTCTAAATCTATTTACCCATCTCAGCAAAATTAAATCCCCCGGTTGATTTTTCTTGCATTCATGCAATAACAGGTTCACAGGGATTGATCAAACAATACAAACACAATCAATGGCGTATAGAAAAAGAAAATTACAAATCAATCCCAATTAAAGATGGAGAAACGAAAACTGACATGCTATTGCAGCCCTATTTTCTTCATTGGTTTTTTTTTATATTTAGTTTATACAAGCTATAGTCTAAATGATGCAGACTCGGTGACATACAACCTTCTTTTTTAAATCAAACACATTTGAACACAACCACTGATGTGGTAATGTTAGAGACTCCGAAATTCTAAACTTTAAACCATTTTAACACAACCACTTGTGTGATAATGCCAAAGACCAAAATTTTAAACAATCTTTACAATCTAAATAATTTGTCATCAATAAAAAAAAACAAACTTTAATTACAGCATAAAGAATGATTCAATCATCAACAGTCACATTATTCGGCTTTGTAAAATAATTTGTCATCAATAAAAAAACAAACTTTAATTACAGCATAAAGAATGATTCAATCATCAACAGTCACATTATTCGGCTTGTAAATTTTGTTTAAAAAGTTTGGTCTCTCTAATAGTTTCCTTCTTTTTATTTATGCCTCTCATGCCTCGTGTTCGAATCAGATGAATGATGGATTTACCATTTAATATTACAATCTAATAGTATTCTTCTTCATTTGTGATTTTAGGTTCGATTTTCATCAAAAACGAATTTAAACCACCTTGTATGATTTAGCCCAATCTATTTCCAGTAATAATATCATTCGTTAAAATAAAAAAATATAAAAAAATGAATGACAGACTCGATGACGCTTTAGCCCAAATAACCTTTTCTAATAGTCAATATCATTGTATAAAAAATAAAAACATGTGTACATATGTTCATCTAGGATTCAACACCAAACACTAAACACAAAACTTTTACGTTAAGAAAGCAAAAATTATTCTAACCACTCCAAAGGGCATAATTGGAAGGTTCGGTCAAATATTAAATGGGGCAGCCTAGCTAACCTCTGGGAAAGACGTGAGGAAGCCGCGAGACGACGCCGGAGCGACCTCGGCGCTGTAGACGGGAGCAATCGTGAGGGCGTAGCCGACTCCGATGCCGGCGACAAAGCGGCCGCACATGAGGAAGGTGTAGTTGGTGGAGAGCCCCATGAGAATCGCTCCGACGAAGAAAATCGCTCCGGAGATGACTATGGTGTAGCGGCGGCCGACCCAGTCGGAAGTTTTTCCGGCCATGGCGGACCCAATGAGGGAGTAGATTTCCAGAATACCCAACAGGATCTCGATTTGTGTGTCCGTGACCTTGAGGTCCTTTTCGATGTAGAGTGAAGCTCCGCTCATCACTCCAATATCTGTTAAAATACCAATCAAAATTTATCAAAGTCAATCGAGTTTAACAAATAAAAAACAGAAACTTGTAAGTTGATTAGGCCGATCGAAGTTTGATAAGCAGATTTAGTTACCATAACCCATCAGGATTGAAGTCATGGAGGCCAGAATAGCACAAGCGAGCGCATACTTGTTCCTCTTGGGCTTCTTTGGCGGATCAACTTTGATCGGAGGTGCGGGGAGGGCATTATCTTCGGCCCTCCGGTCTCCGACCGGAGGATTGGCTAGCAAAGGCTCTCTAATCTTGGCGGCTTGGGGGTAATCACAATTTCTACAGTGAGAAGGCGAGGGAGGGGAGAGGAGAGGAGAGAGGGATTTTAGTTGGATAAGGGAAAGAGGTAGGAGATAAAGTAGTGGATGCGCGGTGTTTGGTTGTGGGATTAGGGACGCAACGGGATTAAATAGACCCAACAAAAGCAAACATCGGTTTCTTTAAGGGATTTTTGCTCACCAACCTCGTGGTTACTCGTGATTTATTTATCATTGTTAAATGCGTATACATTTCAAGATTGGTTACTAAATAGACATAAAATTTAAAGTTTATATTTTTGGAAAGGATTATTAGGATTTCAAAAATCTCATTCTACACTCTTCATAAATGTCTTTCTCTTTTCTGATATAAAAAATCTAAAATGTAGAATAAAATTTTTAACGTGTTAATAACAATTTTTATATTTTTTTAATATTAATAAATAAGATAACGTATATTATCACTAGCAAGAAAAATGCACCCTACTTCATGATAGAGTGGGACCATTCTACTTGATACGATAGGTCCCATTTGTTATTTCCAAAAACGTGTGGAATTGAGGTAAAGATCGTGAAGAATCAGCAGCCCTTCTGCTGAGAGCTAATCACGGCTAGACATGTATTTAAGTTGTAATTTTTTAAATCACAACTTGAATACATGTCGTGCTGGAACAAGTTCTGTTGATTAAATCCTAAAAATAATACTTAGGTATTAGCTAGTAAATATTGCCACTTAATATTATAATTTAATAATATTTTTTTTTATTACTTGTAATTGAAATGTTTTAGATTCGGTTTTGGTTAAAAACGAACTTAAACCACATTTGCTAACTCATTGTGAGTGTTAACGTACTTTTTTTATTTTCTTAATATAAATAACATCATTTACTTAAGTAAAAAAAGTTAGTAAATATTTTATATACTCACTTTTGATTTGATCCGATAAAAATATTATATTTTTCTGTTTTAAAGTTTAAGAAAAATTAAATAACATATTTATTATTTTTAAAGAATAAAGCTTGTATACTATCATTGAAAATAAAAAAATAAATATTAACTATTGAGTACTGAAGTATTATTATATGTAATGCGGGCGGCACACAAAATGAAACGGGAGGGGATCAAACTCTGAGAGCCGAAAGTTTGTTTTGTGTGGGCTGTGGACTGCCACGTCAACGTCACCTGAATATTTTCTTAGAAGTTGCTGTAAGATAAAAGAAATTCTGATCTTTTTATTTTCTTTGGGTCAAGTAGTAAACCATGTAACTTTCTTCCGTACGAAAAGAAAAAACTATTAATTTGTTTATTCTTGAAATTTGTGGTAAAGAATTGTTATTAGTATTTTAAAATTTTATTCTACATTTTTTAAAAGTGTATTTTTTTTAATTATAAAAAATCTAAAATGTTAAATAAGATTTTTGAAATGGTATATAGCTAAATTAGTCAAACATAATAAAAATTTAACCATTAAGCCATACATCAATGACATTTTTATTTTGAACTTAACTGATGATATATTTTTATTAATTAGGCAAAGGTCAAGGAAGAAGAAGACGCCTCACCGACTGTACTCTGCCTCACCGGCCGTCCTCCCCACGTCTTTCTCTGCTGCGGCGTCTTCTTTGCCCATAGGATCTGGGCAATGCCTTGCTCTGCAATCGGCGGTGCTGGCGGTAATGGACGAGTCCACGTTCTTGGCCTCCCTCATGCCGAAGAAAGAAATTGACGTCGATCGATTCATCGGTGCGCATCCCAACTACGACGGTCGCGGCGCCCTCATCACTATCTTCGATAACTTAATCACTTCAATCGCTTAATTTCTGTTTGGGAGAAAAGAAAATGAAGAAAGAAAATTGTAGGAAGGGGAATTGCTCCAATTCTAAACGTATATGTTCTGTTTGATTCCTCTAATATGAAAGAAATGTGCGATTATAGCTGTGATTAAGCGTGATTAAGAAAATTAGGTTATCGAGTATCGGATTGATTTTCTGACCTGAGGAAATTAAGCTGTTGAACTGAAACTTTGAATCCGATTCTGGGGTGGATCCAGCTGCTTCTGGATTACAAGTTACATCTGATGGAAAGCCGAAAGTCATAGATGTTCTTGATTAGTACCTATAATTAAACTAATTTATTTGAGCATTGAATTGGTATTACTAGAACCCCTTGATTTAATCTGATAACTTCTGTTTTTATCAGCACCGGGAATGACAACGGTTGATACTTCCAAGGCAGTCAAGGTCGATGACAACGGTTGTATTCGTGGAGCTTCAGGTTTGTTTTTTGATCTATTTGTGTGTATGCATGTATGTACTTCTCTTTTTATTATCGTTTAGAATAGAAACAGACACTGCAATGAAATGTCTTAATCCACAAAATCGAAAACAGACATTATGTTGTAGTGTCTGAATCCACAAACTTATTTGAATCTCAATGCACAATCACATAATAGGAAACAGACACTGCAACAAAGTGTGTGAATCCATAGAACCGAAAACAAACACTGCGTTGCAGTTTCTAAATCCACAAACCTATTTGAATCTCAATGCACAATCACAGAACAGGAAACAGACACTACAACGAAGTGTCTGAATCCACAAACCTATTTGAATCCGAATGCACAATCACAGAACAGGAAATAAACACTGGATTTCAGTGTTCAAAAAATAAAGGTTGAAGGTGGTGGGAGGCGGGAGAGGTTGAAGTAATGCAGGTTGAAGGTGGTGGGAGGTGAGGGAGGTTGAAGTCTGAAGATGGTGGGATGTGCGATTTACAATGACGGAGATGAAAATGTTCGGTGTTTTAAATGGTAATGGCATCATTTGTAATTTTAATTTGATTGAGGTGTTTTAATATATCTTAAAGTCTCGTTAATCTATTTATAATTTCAATAAATTTGATTGACCTATTGTTAATATCATAACTTTTGATTGATTTTATACAAATCATCCATTATATATATCACTAATCACTTAAAATGACCTCATTAGCCTTCTCCAATAACAATTTTTCAGAGAGGATTATAAATTCATTAAAATTGGTATAGGATTTTGACGACACTCGTGGCATTAGTTCTACAGACAAATTTTGTGTGAATTTTCGTTACAATTAAAAGTACGTAAAACAAACATGAGCCTCATTTGCTACAGTTTTGTAGTATTCTTCTTTATTTGTAAATGAAAGGTCTTACATAATTCTCGCTAAAAACAAATAGGGTAAAGTACAAAAAACTACCTCAACTATTGGAGTCACGACAGTTTCATACCACCTCTTTTTCCTTGGTACAAAAAACAAATAGAGTTTGCTGGAATACTTGAATTGGTCTCCAAGTTCGCTCCAAGGTTATCCGTATTTCTCACCATCTCTTTTTCCTGTGAATGGTCACATCAGCCAACTAGGCCTATGAGGTTGAAGAAGGTTTTGTTTTATTAAGCTTTCGTGGTTGCAAATCTTATATTGAAATCCAAACTTCAGTCTTAATTTGACTAAAATATATATATATATATATAATTAATTAAAATTTAAAATAACATAAGTTACAATAAACAGACATTATTAATTGATCTTCCAAAGCTGGGAGGATCCTTATTCGTTTTTGAAAAGCATAAAGTATGTACACCGGTACACACCCGTATTGTAGAATTTTATTAGATTTTAACTTTTTGGTGCATGGAGAAGGAAAAAGTTGTAGTTTTTTTTTTGCCGAAAGAAATTAATTTCCGCTTAATGTTTAGGAAAGGATGTATATATGGCAAACCAAATCTAACCTGACCATCTTCTACCATTTGGCATGAATGTAATGATATCAATATACTTACTTTGCCTCCCCCACTTTAAAAGCGTGATCTCACCTTTATGGAAGGAGTGTGTTATTTACACATTTTTTTTATTTCTCACATCTCTTGTTAATTTATGTCATTTAATTTTCTTTAATTCATCTGATCTGATAATAAAAAATTTAAAAAATATGTTGGAAGTAAAAAAGGTGTGTGAATCACGTCCTTTACGTGTCAGATTTTAGCATGAAGACAAAGAAAACGTTACTTGGCCATGATTTTCTTGGGGAAAATATGACTTGATTTTATTTTATATTTCTTGTCTTGCGTCCTCGAGCTTGTCATTGTTGTTAGAGGTGTGATATTTACATTCATTATTATTTTTCACTCATATTTTTAATTTTTTATCATCGATCATATAAATTGAAGAAGATTAAAAAACAGAAATTAATAAAAACTCTGTGGATAAGCATACCCCTTGTTGTTATTACACTTTAAAAGATTAAAAGTTTCAAAATAAAACACTTTTGAGTTTAATTGAATACCTTTTTTGTAGAAAATTAGTTGAGTTTTTTCTTCTCTATAGTTTGGGTTCTCTAGCGTGTACTGATATCAAAACTTTTGATTGACACAATTATTAATGGCTGACGAATGACCTTTGGACGTAATGTGAAAGATTCCGGATTCGATGTTTCGAGCTGATGAGTTAGATAAGATAAAATTCCTATAGCCTCTCCGAATCCGAAAGAGTGGATAACTGTAACTTGCCATTAATTGTTCCTTTTTGTCATAAAAGAAAAAAAAAAAAAAAAAAAGACATTTGTACGAGTAATATGAGTAAACATGACATTATAGGAAAGTGTTCGATCATATATGAATTATAATAGTTCAAGGGAACTTGGCTAAATAAAAATACACGAGAATCAGTAGTAGACAAAAAATTCAAGGAAAAATCGACAATATATTGCTTTGCCTATCATGCTCTCTTCCCTTAATAATATAGTAAATTGTGATTTAACATTTATCTTTAAGAAGACTAATGCTAAAAACACCCCAAAACTTATGTGTAAATGTAATATTTTGGCATATCTTTTAGTCTCAAATCTTTCGTAGTGTGTTTCAAAGTAATTTGTGATTTTAAAATGACAGAAAACATTTTTTAGAATTAATCCTAATGAGTGGCCTCCTTTCCAGATGATAACAATCACTAGTTAAGAATACTATAAATGTCTTTACAAAATTACAAGAAGTGATTTTCATACTTCCTATTTTCTCCATTACGGTTTTATTTTTTTTAAATAAGAGAATAACAAATAAGTTTTTCAATAGGAAATTTTTTATTACACTCAACACCAAAACAATATTCTCCGGTGGTTGGCTAGCAAAGGCTCTCTAATCTTGGCGGCTTGGGGGTAATCACAATTTCTACAGTGAGAAGGCGAGGGAGAGGAGAGGAGAGAGGGATTTTAGTTGGATAAGGGAAAGAGGTAGGAGATAAAGTAGTGGATGCGCGGTGTTTGGTTGTGGGATTAGGGACGCAACGGGATTAAATAGACCCAACAAAAGCAAACATCGGTTTTTTAAGGGGATTTTTGCTCACCAACGTCGTGGTGAAGCTCGTGGTTTATTTATCATTGTTAAATGCATATACATTTCAAGATTGTATACTAAATAGACATAAAATTTAAAGTTTATATTTTTTTGGAAGAGTTATTGATATTTCAAAAATTTTATTCTGCATTTCTTATAAGTGTTTTTTTCTTTTCTAACATAAAAAATTTGAAATATAAAATAAAATTTTTAACGTACTAACAACAATTTTTATATTTTTTTAATATGAATAAATAAGATAACGTATATTATCACCGTTCCAGAATAGCAAGAAAAATGCACCCTACTTAATGATAGAGTGGGACCATTCTACCTGTGACGATTGGTCCCATTTGTTATTTCCAAAAACGTGTAGAATTGAGGTAAAGATCGCGTGGAACAAAACTTGGCTGGTGGAGAAGCAGCCCCTACTGCTGAGAGCTAATCATGGCTAAACATGTATTTAAATTATGATTTTTTTAATCACAACTTGAATACGTGTCGTGCCGGGACAAGCTCTGCTGATTCTTTCAACAGGAGGGGCTATTGAATATTTCAGCAATGAAGTTAAATCCTAAAAATAATACTTAGGTATTAACTAGTGAATATTGCCACTTAATATTATAGTTTAATAATATTTTTTATTACTTGTGATTGAAATGTTTTAGATTCGATTTTGGCTAAAAACGAATTTAAACCACATTTGCTAACTCATTGTGAGTGTTAACATATTTTTTTTATTTCCTTAATGTAGATAATATTATTTATTTAAGTAAAAAAAATTAGTAAATACTTTATATACTCACTTTTGATTTGATCCGATAAAAATATTATATTTTTCTGTTTTAAAGTTTAAGAAAAATTAAATAACATATTTATTATTTTTAAAGAATAAAGCATGTATACTATCGTTGAAAATCAAAAAATAAATATTAACTATTGAGTACTGAAGTATTATTATATGTAATGCAGGCGGCACATAAAATGAAACGGGAGGGGACCAAACTCTGAGAGCCGTAAGTTTGTTTTGTATGGGCTGTGGACTGCCACGTCAACGTCACCTGAATATTTTCTTGGAAGTTGCTGTAAGAGAGAAGAAATTCTGATCTTTTTATTTTCATTGGGTGTCAAGTAGTAAACCAAGTAACTTTCTTCCGTCCGAAAAGAAAAAACTATTAATTTGTTTATTCTTGAAATTTGTGGTTCACCCGTCAACGTTATGGTATTATATATAAGTAGGGAATTGTTATTAGAATTTTAAAAATTTGATTCTACACTTCTCACAAGTGTATTGTTTTTTAATTATAAAAAATTTAGAGTACCAAATGAAATTTTTGAAGTGATATATAGGTAATTTGTGGTTCAACCATATATCAATAACATATTTTTATTTTGAATTTAATCAATGATATATTTTTATTAATTAGGCAAAGGTCAAAAGGAGGCGCCTCACCGACTGTACTCTGTCTCACCGGCCGTCCTCCCCACGTCTTCCTCTGTTGCGGCGTCTTCTTTGCCCATAGGATCTGGGCAATGGCTTGCTCTGCAATCGGAGGTGCTGGCAGTAATGGACGAGTCCACGTTCTTGGCCTCCTCATGCCGAAGAAAGAAATTGACGTCGATCAATTCATCGGTGCGCATCCCAACTACGACGGTCGCGGCGCCCTCATCACTATCTTCGATAACTTAATCACTTCAATCGCTTAATTTCTGTTTGGGAGAAAAGAAAATGAAGAAAGAAAATTGTAGGAAGGGGAATTGCTCCAATTCTAAACGTATATGTTCTGTTTGATTCCTCTAATATGAAAGAAATGTGCGATTATAGCTGTGATTAAGCGTGATTAAGAAAATTAGGTTATCGAGTATCGGATTGATTTTCTGACCTGAGGAAATTAAGCTGTTGAACTGAAACTTTGAATCCGATTCTGGGGTGGATCCAGCTGCTTCTGGATTACAAGTTACATCTGATGGAAAGCCGAAAGTCATAGATGTTCTTGATTAGTACCTATAATTAAACTAATTTATTTGAGCATTGAATTGGTATTACTAGAACCCCTTGATTTAATCTGATAACTTCTGTTTTTATCAGCACCGGGAATGGCGACGTTGATACTTCCAAGGCAGTCAAGGTCGATAACAACGGTTGTATTCGTGGAGCTTCAGGTTTGTTTTTTGATCTATTTGTGTGTATGCATGTATGTACTTCTCTTTTTATTATCGTTTAGAATAGAAACAGACATTGCAATGAAATGTCTTAATCCACAAAATCGGCAATAGATATTATGTTGTAGTGTTTGAATCCACAAACTTATTTGAATCTCAATGCACAATCACATAATAGGAAACAGACACTGCAACAAAGTGTGTGAATCCATAGAACCGAAAACAAACACTGCGTTGCAATTTCTAAATCCACAAACCTATTTGAATCTCAATGCACAATCACAGAACAGGAAACAGACACTACAACGAAGTGTCTGAATCCACAAACCTATTTGAATCCGAATGCACAATCACAGAACAAGAAACAAACACTAGATTTCAGTGTTCGAAAAATAAAGGTTGAAGGTGGTGGGAGACGGGAGAGGTTGAAGTAATGGAGGTTGAAGGTGGTGGGAGGTGAGGGAGGTTGAAGTCTGAAGGTGGTGGGATGTGCGATTTACAATGAAGGAGATGAAAATGTTTGGTGTTTTAAATGGTAATGACATCATTTGTAATTTTAATTTGATTGAGGTGTTTTAATATATTTTAAGTTCTCGTTAACCTATTTATAATTTTAATATATTTGATTGACCTATTGTTAATATCATAACTTTTGATTGATTTTATAGGAATCATCCATTATATATATCACTAATCACTTAAAATGACCTCATTAGCCTTCTCTAATAAAAATTTTTCAGAGAGGATTATAAATTCATTAAAATTGGTATAGGAATTTGACGACACATGTGGCCTTAGTTCTACAGACAAATTTTGTGTGAATTTTCATTACAATTAAAAGTACGTAAAATAAACATGAGCCTCATTTGCTACAGTTTTGTAGTATTCTTCTTTATTTATAAATGAAAGGTCTTAAATAATTCTCGCTAAAAAAAATATATGACTCACATTATTGCTAGCCCACTTCGCCTACTCCCACACTTTTTTATTGTAAATAATATTGTTTGTTCTAAAAAAAATCAAAAAATCAAAAAAAAAATCAAAAAACGTGAGCCCCATTTAAGGAGTAAATAAAGGAATTCGTACATGTCCCCTTTGAATGGATGTATAAAAAATAGGTTTAGTCAAGTTGTAGCTACAATAGCGAGTTTTATCATCTATACCAAAGTTTGAATATTCCTCTCAATAATTTTAGGGAGTTGCATTCAATTACGAGTTTAAATTTAAGGGTATTAAATCAAGATTTTAAATGAATTTATGAAGTTATTCGTTCAAAATTTTAAGGGAGTTCATAAAACTCCATAAGAATCTGAATGTATTTTAGGTAGTTCATACAACTCCATGTGTATTCCATTATGAATTGATTTTAATGTATTTTAAGATGTTAAGTATTTTGATGGGCTTAAAAGGATTTCATAATGTATTATGAGGCTTTAAGAAATTAGGTCTCTTCACTTAAAATTTTAGATGAATACACATGGAATCTATCAGAAATTGTCAATGACCACATTAATCATAATAATTCAATAATTAACACTTTGTTATAAACTTCTTATTTAAGTGTAATTATGTAAATCTATTTGATTCTAGTTATTCTTTCCTATTAGGACTTGTATTCCTTCGAGGAGAAGGATTTCTTTTCTCTCTTATTACTATAAATAAAAGCATTGCGTAAGGGAATAATACATCCTCTACACAACCCTACAAACACATCTCTCTCTATCTTTTTTGTGCCACCGGCCCCTTCTCCCCTGTCACTTAAATATAGACCACAACACGTTATCAGCACACTCCTACCACCGTGCTTAGGAATCTAATTTGGAAGTTCTCTGCATCAAACCAGCTCATCAATATCATCACACAATCAGGTTCTTTCAAAACAATGGTTTTTATCTCGATATTTTTGTAGCCCTGCTAGCATGAACATTTACCATAATGTATGACCCAACTTTATGTTTTTCAAATTTTAGATTCTACATAAATTATGTATGCATTATGTCAATATTCTTGAATTATGTGAATTAATATTTCCATGAATTGCATCATAAATCTGCTCATGCATTAAAATATATGTTGAATTAATCTTAAAAAAAAAGGTTTTGTAAAACCCTAACATTGCTGCTTCCATGTCGTGCCATCGTGCAAACCGCCAACACCAGGCCAATAGCCTATGTCGGCTTGGTTAGCCCAGCCCAGCCAGGGATTTCAAAGGCAACAAACCTAGAACCGAACGGTGCATTTTAGGCACCAACGTCCCCATCTAAAACTTGGCCTGAAGCCCAGGTTCCCCTCGTCGATTTTTTCGACGAAAACACAATCGAGAATCATGTGATTTGGACAAAACTCATCGTTTTCACCAAAAATCTTAGAAATTCTAGAAGAAATTCTTGAGTTTTTATTAAGATTCACTCGAATCCCTTCGGTTTTCATCCCCTTCCCCCCTAGACGTTGAGGTTCAACCTCCGTCTTCAAATCTTGGTTCTCCATAGAACCACGGCTTGCACTGACCATAAAACACTGCCTGAAGCGGCGTGCTTGACCATCTCTGGCAGATCCCTACACGCATTGCCGTTGGGGTGGCCTGAAGATCCACGGGCCTCGGATTCCTTTGGTCCATCTCACACAACACCCTTTTATTGGGCCTACTTATGCCTATCGCCTTGATCCAGAAAACCAACCCTTTGGGCTTTGGTGATAACTAGACCTAAGAACCAGTTGAGCCATTTTAGGCTCATGTTGTCTCTCTCATGCACTGTATCACACACAATCACAGCCTCTACAGGTGTATATGTGTCTGTGCTAGATCGGATCCCAACCCACGACAATGTTGTGGTTTTCCTGCGCTGTGACACACCGGATCCTAGCGTCGCTGAGGTATCCGTGCTCCCCACCAGATCTGATCAACGCTCTATCTGGGCCTATGCTTTGGGCCTGGTCGTTTTGCAGCCAGTTTTCTGCCTTGGGCCTGCAGCCCAAATTTTTTTTAGGGATGAATCAGCCCGTGCCTAACCCCACATCAATTTTTGGCCTTGGACCTCACGGTTCTCAATTTACTCAACCAATCTGTGGGCTTTGGCCTATTATTTTGGGCCCCGAGTTTAAATGCCTTGTTTTTTTAGCCTTTATGGGTTTTATATTTTTTTCACCCACACTCTAAATGTGACCCAAATCTAAATAATTAATTCAATTATAATTATAGACCTGAAATTCTATTTGCATATTTTATTGTTGCATATTTCGGTATATATATTTGCATTTGTCTACAGGAACATATGAACCTGAAGTTCATAATTATTTCGAAAGTTGAAGTTTCTAGAAACATGCCTTGTTTGAAAAACTGAAGTTTTCCTTAAAAATATCACCCATGAAAACCCAAAGTTTTTTTTCCTATAAATTTAAACGAATACATGTCTATTACAACCTGAATGTTTTACTTCTATGTGAATGGATTGATTTTTCTTCATTACACTAACCACATCTTGTCCATTTATTTTGTGATAGGAACATGTCGAATTTGAACAAACTCGACTTTACCGCTTAGGAGGTCTATGGAAGAAACTACATCAAATGGGTCCAAGATGTGAAGTTCCACCTCACTGTAAAGAATTTGCGTCCTACCATTGAAGATGAGATGGACAATCCAGTTGGTGAAGCTAAGAAAGCCACTGCCATTATCTTCATCCGAAGACATATTTATGAGGCACTATAAGCCGAGTACCTTGATGAAGAGGATCCACGAGCACTCTTGGTCGCTTAGGCTGATCGTTTTGATCACCAAAAGGACATCTTTTTGCCTGAAGCAAGACATGACTGGTAGAATTTGTTGAATCTGATCATTTTTCATGTTCTGTAACAAGACCTTGACCAAAGAGGATCTTTTGGAGAAGACCTATTCGACCTTTTCTGTTACTAATATTGTCCAGCAGCAACAATATAGGGCTCAGAAGTTCACTAAGTTGTCAGATTTGATTTCTGTTTTACTTATCGATTAAAATTACAATCAGCTGTTAATGAAAAATCATCAAGCTCGACCTATTGGGGCGACTGATATGCCTGAAGCATATTATAGCATAAACAAATGCCTAAAACGCCAAAATAGGCATGGTATGGAGCAAGAAACTACCCCGTCAAGGTCAACAAGCCATTTAAGGAAGGAAATCGAGCCCGAAAGCGCCTTAACCTCGCTCCCAAGGCCTCAAACTTTAAGAATAAGGGCAAAGCACCTGAAAGACATGTGTTATCGCTGTTTCAAAGGACCATTGGTCCCTTGTTTATTGTGCTCCCCAGAAAGTTGTAGCTAAATATCATTCTCGTCGTAAGAAGTTTGAATCAAACTTTGTGCTAATGGATGATCCAGAAAGTACCAAGATGGAGGTTTCTGACTTTCAGGAGGATACCACCCCTTTGGAAGATTAAAATCTTAAACATAAACTATTTACTAGTTAAATTTTAGAATAATGGGGCTGAATTACACCTAGTGTTTGAACCCCCTTATTTTTTGGTTTAATTTTAAACAATTTTCCTTTATGTTTGGATTATTTGTTGGTGATTTGTTTTTCGATATTATTTTTAATTAATTACCATCCTTGAATACTTAAATTACTTTGAATGGATATTTGTTTTTAATAACTTTTATGCATGTGATCGATTCAAATTAATTTTTATTTCTAGGTATGACTAGTGGGAAAGTTAGTTGTATGGCAAATAGTGCAACCACGGACACCGTTTTTCATGAACGCATCTATTTCACTAACTTCATACCTAAGAATTCCCCTCTAACAACCTTCTCAGGCCCATCTAACCTGATCAAATGATATGGTAAGGCACGTATAATGTTGTCTAATGGTACAATTTTGACCATTGATGACCCACTCTATTCTTCACATTTCGGAAGAATGTTGTTGAGTTTCAAGGACATTAGAGATAATAATTACCACGCTTGAAACCTATATAGAAAATAAAGTTGAATTTCTATGCATAACTTCCTACAAATATGGCCAGAAGTGTATTCTAGATAAGATGGAGTGTATCCGGAGTGGTTTATATACTATGACCATACACCCTTAAGAAAGCCACTATGTGGTCGGCCCTACCTCTGGGACCATGCACAAAATTACACTTTGACATGATATTTTGGGACATCCTGGATGAACAGCAATGCGCCATATCCTCAAATCATCACAAGGGCATCCACTAACCCAAAGTTTAGGTTTGATTCAAGGAATCGCAGATCAAACCTGCTCCATGGGAAAACTTGTTATTAAGCCTTCTTATGGCAAGATTAATTCGAATCCTCCTATTTTTCTACAAAGGATTCAGGGTGACATTTGTGGACTGATTCACCCTCTATGCGGACTATTTAGATATTCTATGGTTTTGGTTGATGCTTCCATATGTTGGTCACACATGTGCTTCTTATCCACAAGGAACGCTGCATTCTTCAAACTATTGGCTCAGGCTATCAAGGTTAGGGCTCATCACCTTGGTTATCCAATCAAATCTATTTGATTGGATAATGCTGGAGAATTCACATCTAAAACTTTTGATGACTATTGCATGTCAGTTAGGGTTAAAGTTGAACAATCCAGTACCCCATGTTCACACCCAGAACGGCCTGGCAAAGGCATTAATTAAACGCTTACAAATGATTGCTCGATCGTTGGTCATATATACCAATCTCTTAATCGCTACTTAAGGCCATGCAATATTGCACGCAACCATGTTGGTCCGCCTGAGGTCTGTTGCGATCAAACCATATAACGCCCTTCAGTTGGTTACCGGATACGAACCTAACATATAACATCTGCACGTTTTTGGTTATGTGATCTATGTCCTGATTTCGCCGTCCTTACATACAAAAACAGGGCTTCAACAAAGAATGAGATTATATGTCGGATATGATTCTACTTCGATCATTCGTTACTTAGAACCTTTGACAAACGATCTATTTACCGCTCGTTTCGTGGATTGTCACTTCTATGAGATAGTCTTCTCGTCGTTAGGGGGAGATAAAAACGTTAACATTCTTGAAGCATGATGCGAATTATTATGGACAACTCCCACTTTGTCTCATTTAGATCCCCACATGCACTCAGTCTAAAATTAAAGTGCAGCGCATATTAGATCTTCAAAGCGTAGCTCAGAGCATGCCAGATGCTTTCACCAATCTAGAGCAAGTGACAAGATCACATATTCTAGCTGCGAATGTGCTTGCAAAGATGGATGTACAAATGTACGACAGACTTCCTTCCTGAAGGCCCAAAACGCCACTTTGGTCGATCCACATACATTAGCGGCTAGCCAATCATCTGCCTCTACACACAACCGCGACATACCTTTTTGTTCAAAGGATTCACACCCCCCTGAAGAGCCTACCGTGAATGCTATTGTTGCTTACTCATTCTATCCAGCTCATGATGAAATTCTAGATTACGGAAGCGTTCTTAAAGAGATGAATCTAGCTCCTGAGAATCATGAGATTTTGGTCCATTATGCTAACTTGAATGATGTTTGGTGTAGAAATGAGATAATCGTCGACGATGCATTAGCATATGCAGTAGCTGCTGAGATGATTTTGAACAATGACATTGAACCTCGTTTCGTTGATGAATGTCGATATACAACTGATTGGTCAAACTGAAAACAAGCAATTCAAGTTAAACTCGATTCGTTTTTGAAATGTAAGATGTTTGGACTTGTAGCTCTTACTCATCCACATGTGAAGCCTGTTGGCTACAAGTGAGTTTTCATTCAGAAACGTAATCCAAAGAACGAAATTATGCATTTATAAAGCTCATCTTATTACGCAAGGCTTCTCACAACATCCCGGGTTTGACTATGACGAATTTATTCACCGGTTATAGATGTAATTACTTTTCTTTACCTTATCAGTTTGGGAGTTTTTGAAAAACTAAGTATGCAACTAATGGACATAGTAACTGTGTATCTCTATGCGGATCTTGATATAGAAATTTATATGAAAGTTCCCAAAGAACTTACTTTGACTGGATTAAATATTTCCAAACCCTGGAACATGCTTTCAATTCGGCTGAGGCGTTTATTGCATTGTTTAAAGCAATTCGAAAGAATGTGGTATAATCGTTTGAGTGAGTATTTGACTAGTCAGGGATATGTGAACAATGAACTATGCCCTTGTGTGTTCATTAAGAAGTCATATTCTGGTTTTATGATTGTTGCAGTATATGTCGATGACATGAATCTCATCGAAACTCATGAAGAGCTCACGAGAACTGCCGAGCACTTGAAGTCAAAATTTGAGACAAAAGATCTAGGAAAGACTCGATATTGTCTCGGTCTCAAGATAGAGCACTGTTCAGATGGAATCTTAGTACATCAATTGAACTACATTTAGAAGGTGTTGTGCCGCTTTAACGAGGATAAAGCACAACCTTTGACTACTCCTACGGTCGTTCGATCGCTAAATGCAAAACGAGATCCCTTCTGTCCAAAGAAGGATGATGAAGAGATTTTGGAGCCTAAAGTTCCTTATCTAAGTGCGATAACCACTTTATTGTACTTAGGTCAATGCACTAGACTCGACATCTCATTCATTATTTATCTTTTGGCAAGATACAGTAATGCACCAACACGCAGACACTGGACTGGTGTTAAAGACATTTTTCGCTACCTTAAGAGTACTACGGATATGGGCTTGTTCTATTCCTATGGATCTTCGAGTGATGCCGCACCCCTTTATCTCGAGTCGATTCTCGTCTTGTTGGTTATGCCAACGTAGGATACTTATTTGATTCGCATAAGACGTGTTCTCAAACGGGTTATGTCCTTACCGTTGGAGGCATCGCAATCTCTTGTAAGTCAACTAAACAAACCTTAGTTGCCACTTCGTCTAACGATGCTAAAATTCTCGCCTTATACGAAGCAACTCAGGAATGCTTTTGGTTGAGAGCAGTTGTGGGCCATATTTGAAGCTTCTGTAATCTTTACCCCATTATTGACTTCCCAACGATGATCTATGAAGACAATGCAACATGCATTGAATAGTTCAAGAAGAGTTACATCAAAGAAGACAACACCAATCACATTGCGCCGAAGTTCTTATTCTCACATCAACAACAAGAGCATCAGAAGATTGAAGTCACGCAAATCTGTTCATAAGATAATATGGCCGACTTCTTCACCAAATCACTACCGAAGGCGAAGTTTCATAAGTTTGTTCAAGGAATTGGTATGCGTAAACTTTTTGAGTTGTAACATTGCTATTTCTCTTTGGAATTATGTCAAAACTCAAGGGGAGTATCTTGAAGTATACTTGCTTGATCTTAATATACTATTTTCCTCTACGATTAGGAGCATTTTTCCACTTGGTTTTTGCTACCTAACGAGGTTTTGACGAGGCACCCACGTTGGGTTAATCATATCCCTAATGACATCCTGTAGACATTTTATTTGACTTTGCAATACTCAAGCATTTTTCTTTAGGCTATGAATTTTGTCCCTACTTGGATTTTTACCATAGCCAATTCTTTTTCATATAATTTCTTAAATTAATCTTATAGTATATTAAGTTATTGTTGACCCTAAAAACTACCAAGCCTACATGGCGTGCAGGCCGAGTAATTAATAAGTTAACTACGTCATTCGGTTGATGCAAGGCGTGCCAACTCTTCAGCCGAGGAGTAAAATGTGTTGATGTCACGTTGAGCACACTGCTGACTTCTTGATCTTGCAACTGCGGCCGAGGAAGAAACACGTCTCTGAAGGAAGATTTGTGAAAAACATGTTCATTTAAGCAACATCAATAGCATGCAATTAACAATTAAAGGCGGAATCATGCTTGTATGCACTTAAAAACAAAACATTTACCCATGAAATTCAAAGCCTAGTAGATAGGTGAACCAAGACTCAACTCAAAACAAAGTGAGTTGAGAAATCAATACCTTTGTAGATTCCTCTTTGCATAAGCAAAGGCTAATCACCCAAAGAGAGGGCCTTCATTCCTTGCATCTTAGATCCATGGATTTGGATGGATGAAAAGGTATCTCCAAGTTCCCAAAATTGAGAACCTCTAATGATTCATCACCAAGGCATAATGAAGAAGAAATGAGTGACCTTGGAGGAGTTTGATTGCTAGATGATCCCTCCAAGGTGGCCTAAATTTTAGAGAGAAAGGAGAGCTTGTGTTCTCATCCTTTCCCCAAAAATTACCATATGTAAATTTTAGGCTATAAAGTCCTTTATATAGTCCCTTCAAATAAGTGACCTAATGGACCAAAAGCCCTATTCTTCTAACATGGCAAGCCTATAGGGTTTATTGGGCTTTCAAGCCCTTTGTTTATTCAAGTTGTCATACAACTTGAGTTAATGGGCTTGACATTCAAATCCCATTGGGCCTTGCGGCCCAAAACTAACCCGAGGTCTTTAACGAAGTTATTCGTTTGATTAATTAACATATTAATTAATCCTAGCCTTAGATAAACAATTAAACCATTTAATTATTCTTACTCATCTCCGTTGTTTCTTCAAACTCTACCTTACTCGGTGAACGATCCATTAGGTTCCTTTTAGCGAGGCAGTGGGCGATTAAAACTCTTTCTAATCGATTGTGAATTGAAACTTACTTTCAATTCTCCCGTTAGTGATAATACACTTTTAGGGCTTCCACAAACCATGGTTGACGCCTAGCAGCATGTCATGGTTACCCAAGCTAATCAGAAGAGGTGGAGAATCTATTCAGTTTTAGGATTACAAATGCAATACGGTCTTTCTCTAATACAATACTCTTGACCACATTGTTTGGTTTGATAGTTTATTCATGTCTACTATCCAATGTGAGTCTTGTGCTTATATGATTACCTTGAATGTGATTTGGAATACATTCCTAAATCTCATTCATACTTTGGCCAAAGATTCTTAATCATATCATAGAGTATTCTCCCTCAAACAGTTTGAAGGTTAGAGATCCCTTGTTGCGCTTTCACTTGCCTCCATGGCTAAGTGGCTTAACCCCAACGATGCCATGGACACCCTCCTGATGGAGTGACTTTGACATAATCAAAGATTAAGGACCTAACCACAAGACAACTGTGATGCCTCAGGTCAAAAGACTAATTTGCATTATCCCAACCATGAGTTCTCATGTGACATGAATATGAGAACTCTTCGTTGATCGTGTTCAGTGAACTCATTCTCTATTGAGCACCTACGTACTTGTCTTGATGTCACACACACCAATGACTCGAGACTAGTCACTCTCCCTGAGAGAAGACATAGCACGTACTGATCTTAACGGACTGTCAATGCCCAATTGACAATCCTATGATCAGGAACGTTTAGGATGTGTCAACGAAAGAATGGTCTCATGAATCTAACTTCTTTAGATCGCATTCTTCCAATCACATATTCCTTGGACTTATCATTTAAGCATATAACATTTATATGAGACGGCTCAAACAATAATGTTTTCCCTTAATATTAAACTAGATTAGTTTAACATGTGAAATGTCCATAAAGTATCATCATATGATTGGTTTTAGGGCACATTTCCAACAATCTCGGCCTTTGTATCTAGAGCTTGAAGACATGGTTGCTAGTCTTGCGAAGTTCATGGATTGTTGGCACCGGGTTCGGTCATGGTGATTATATTTGTAAGAGTATAAGCACACCGAACCGGTACCAAACTATATGGACACAAGTACTCAAAAGAAATGTACGTCTTTATGGTAAACGTGGTTCAGCCGTCAGAATGCCGAACTCTAAAACTTGTGAGTATTTAATCATAAAACAACTCGATATTCAATGTGTTGAGCCCAGTAATCTGTAACACCTCACTTCGCCGAGAAGGCTAATGAAATGACCTTTGCCAACAAGGAATTGAATATCCTTCTTGGCCGAGACTTGGATAGATAACCAGTCGGCCTCAACAAAGTGCTGTTTATCCAAATTGAAAGTGCTATGGGGTCGGCTGATTCTACGGCAACAGTGTTGTTTATCCAAACTGAAGATGTCATCGATTGCCTTCACAGTGCTATTTATTCAAACTAAAGATGTGTTGGCAGAAAAAGAAAATAAAAATCTCAAGGTTGTTGAGAGGTTTTGCGTAGAGAGGGAGTTGCACAGGGTAGTCTGTGTGTTGAATTGGAGGGGCTTTAGAATGATGCACCCCCTTCTTATTTATAGTAGCCAATTTCATCATGGCCGAACCAAAACTACACTCGGATTAGGATTCTTTAACCTAATCTAACTAGGTCTTGGCCAATCCTACCTCTATTAGGACTCCGAAGCAACCTCTTTATCTGGCCATGTTCACTTCTCGAATCTCAGCATCTTTATTCCATTGAGACTCCTTATTATACTAGGATTCGACTTACCCCATCAATCTGCCTCATGCTAGGACTCGGCCGATCTTAACCAAGTGGCCTATAATAACCAAAATTCGTGATGGTTCTAGAAACATACTGCCGAGCCAAGAGCAACTCCTAACTCAACCCACACCAATATTTTGGGCCCAAACAGTTATCAATTTAAATAATTTTTATTACACCCAAACACAATAATTCGACAAAATGATTAAATTAAAAAGAAATTCTCAAAATTTCATATGAAGAAATGGTTCACGTGTTCAAAAAGAAGGAGATCCCAATTTTCAAAACCGTACACTCTCATTTTTTGTTTTTGGGTGCATTTGTAAGTTTGTAGCTAATTGGTTTGAATATTATACATAAAAAAGTTAGATGAAATTGAATTTATAAAATTATTAGGGTTTTATGCAATTGGATTTATTGAGTGCAGGGTTGGCCCTAAGTTTTCAAATGCCGCAGGCAAAATTTCAAATGGGCTCTTTGTAAATTTAGTAATAAAGATTCATTTTACAAACTAATTAATTTATTAACAAAGAAAAAGTATCAGGATTAAAATATAATATAAGTGAACTAAAAAAAATTCTAACCGAAGAGGAGGAAACCTATGTGATCTAGAGAGCCCAACTGAAGATTAAAAGTCAAGATAAAATAAATTAGAGAGATATACATTGAGAGATGAATATCTTCTAACAGTCAAAGCCCTAGAATTGTACAAAAGATATAAGCATTTGTGTATATTACACTTTGTTTAAATGTTGAACTTATGAGTTTATTTGTTCTTATGTTATTGTTTGTAATGAACAGTTAACATTTAAACTAACTCATACGCTATATGAATGATAGTTGTTATAGCAGTTGCATGTCTTATGTTGTAGATGTGTTGTGCACGTGAGTCAAGTCATGTTATGGGCATGAGTGGGATTGTAGCGGTCACCTTGCTCATTCCTATTTGCTAAGTAATCAAAACCAAGAGGAGTAATGTACTCCATCTTCCCTGTTCATTGATCAGTTAAATCAATTTCATTGATATTCAATTTGTAAAATCAAAGCGTAATTTGAATACAAAATACTAATATCTTTTGGTGGTAGTATGATTGTAAAAATCAAGATGACTGGTACTGTTCACTTTTAACGTTAAAAATATTTTTACTCTAAAAAGTCATTCATGATACTATTCACTTACAACACATTTTTATCATTTTGATTAAAACTCAAAGTTTTCAAGTTATTTTCATTAGTTTTTCATTTGTTGTAAAAAATGATAATTTAATCTACATTCAAATTAATTTAAGAACTCATATAAAACGAATTTCACGGGGAAGGGAGCAACTCCATCATCATCATCATCATCATCAATGGATTACAGTAGAATGGGATTTTGTGTGCAAGTACAACATAGGGATGTGATATTCATACACCTCCTTTTACATCTCACACACATTTTCTTAATTTATGTCATTTGATTTTCTTCAATTCATTCGATTTAGCAGTTGAAAATTAAGAGAGTGTGTAAGATGTAAAAATAAGTGTATAGATAAAACATCCCTATTACGTACTTTGACTTAAAATTGTTGTTTTCTCGTTGAACGCTGCCAGATCAGTGGCCCTCGTGGGCCTTAGTGTAATTCTAACGTACTCCAAAAACTCTAATATCTTATGAGTGGTACTAAGCTCACCTTAATGTCTTATTTCTTCATCCATCTTTTTATAAAAATTTAATGACATATTTACTCTTATTAAAAAGACTTTTAGACCTCTATTTATAAATTCATCATAATGTTCTTGTAGTTATAATAAAAAAATAAAAATTAAAAACTAAAATTGGCCCAGCAAACTTTTCCCTCCCCACGCTGTTTCTCTATCCCCCGTCTCCATCAACATTGAATCAGGGAAGTTGGAAATCTCCAACAACATTGATAAAAAAAAAAACAAAAAAGCCCCAATTCAACTCATGGAATTAGGGCTTCTGGGAATGGACTAAGACTGGGAATTGCAGGGGAAGGAGGGAGGGCCGAGACTTACGTGTCGGTCAACCTGGAGATAACCAGATCCAACAGCACATGCACCCACACGAAGGAGAATACTAGGAGAAAGACATCCAACCTCCGAGCTATTTCTCACATCTCTTTCCGATCATTTAGTTTGTTAGTCCCCCGTTTCTCTGTCTCTCCCCTGCTTCTTTCTCCTCGTCCCCCTCCCGTTTTGCTCTCTTCGATGGCGAGTACGAGAGGTCGATTGTTTCTTTTTGATAATTTTTTTAAATAAAAAAAGAATTTAGATATATTAAAGGTTATTTTAGGAATAATGGTAGGGGTAGAAATAACATATTAATTTTTGTAATATTTCATAGCAGATGAATTTATAATGTGGGTGGGAAAATAAAACAATAAAGTGAGTTTAGTTGCACTCTCTCTGATTAAGCATGATCCGCGTGCTGGAGTTTCCTTTTTTCATTTTATGTGTGGTAAATTGGTTCCATCTATATATGTGTTCACCATATTACCTTCACAGATACAAGTACGGTATGATTTTTTTTTTGGCATGTGCGAAATTACTACTGGAACTCTCATTTTTATATTTTGGGAAAATTTGAAATAGGTCCAATTTTATAGACTACCTTTTGAAATAGGTCCAATTTTTAGTGACTTTTGACTTTTGAAATAGGTCCAATTTTTAGTTACTTTCGACCTATTTCAAAAAACCCCTTTTATTTTTTACCAGCTGAATTCTCAAGCGTAGCAGTGTGCCACTGCCACCTACGTGAGATTTTGCAAACTTATCCGTTAGAACTCCCTCACATCAATTTCTTCTTGTTATATGTTTTTTTAATCGATAAAACTCTTTCTATTTGTGATTAATGCGAATTATAAATGAAAAAAAATAATTGGCTACATGCAAAAAATAAAAGGTCAATTGCCAATACCATTTGTTAACCAGTAAACATTAGGCAAAAGTGGACTTTGTCAATTTAAAAGTTATAGTGGAAACTTGAAAGTACTTGCTCTGTAATTGTCCACAAGTAACATATTTCACGAATTTGGAAGAAGAGGTGGAAGATTTTAACAGGTGTATGGTTTTTTTATTTATTATTTTAAATTATTATTTTATCCAGTTTGACAAAAGTTTATTTGGTTTGATACGAATGGATTGAATTCTTAACTCATTTTATTTTCTTATGTAGCCTTGTATGAATGAGGTTGTACATCAGCTCGGACGGTTCAAGTCGGCTCATACTCATCTCGTATTTTGCTCGCTCAAGCTCGGTTCGTAAGTAAAACGAGGTGTGGTAAACAAACAATTAAGATTGTTAGAAAAATGAGCCGATTTTGAGCTTTGACATGTTCGATTCATAAAACTCATGAACTTATATTTTTTTTTTATGAGACAACTTGGGTTTGGTTGTAGTTTAGTGATGTAAATTTAAACTAACCTAAATAATAGATTCATTTAAACCAAATTAAACTCGCAAGCGCACGAATCAATTGCAGAAATATATGCAAATACGAGGTCGATCCCATAGGGATTTATTTATTTATTATTATTTATTTGAAAAGATACGATAGTAGATTTCATTTCATCAATAACTGCATTACAAAGGTTGATCCGTCTCTAAACAAAAAGCTACATATAGTCCTCAACAAGTATATCACTTATGATACTAGGTGGGGAACCAATCCATTCATAGCTTTGCATCAAAGATAGGCCGACTTTTGCAAGGCGGTGAGCAATAGCTTTTGTGTTTCGACGAATGTGGGTGATATTTGCTTCAGTGACTGTATTGAGTAGAGCTTTGCAATCCTCCACAACTTGTTTGATGGGTGACAAATTAAGGATAGGATCCCTCAGCGCTTCTACAATCTGAAGTGAGTCAGTTTCAATAATAAGTGATTGATAACCCCTGTCAATCGACCATAGCAAACCTGCTCTGATTGCCATAGCTTCTAAGATCAGTGGGGAGGCTATATCTTCAAAACTTCCAATATTGGCAGCCACAAAGAGACCATCAATATCCCTCGTAATGGCACCGAACCCAGCAACAAGGCTGTTTGCCTTCCAGGACCCATCTACGTTCATCTTAAGCCGCCCTTAGGGTGGGACAATCCATCTGAAGGTGCTTCGCAAGTTGCTTTCTTGTTCCACTCCTGCATTTATGGTTTTGGTAAACTCCAACCACCATTGCATAGCATTAGCAGTGCAAACCTCAGGAGACACCATCTTATCATCCCAAAGTTTCTTGTTTCGTGCCCCTATAGTGCCCAATATATCATCAGAAATGCATCAAAGCTTGCCTTGGGTATCAAATCCACAATCTCATTTATCCATGCCATGAATGATGGAGGGTGAGTGTTCCTCAAGAGTGGACCTACCTGCGAGCTTAACCACGCACATTTCGCATAATGGCATTCTTTCATTAGATGGATAGTAGATTCCCCATACCCACCAAACAATACACAGTCCACATATGTGATAACATGTCTTGCCACCAAATTAGCCCTAGTAGAAACCAATTCATTGGCAAGTCGCCATACGCAAATTTTCACTTTTGGTGGCACCTTTGCATTCCACACTTTTGCCCAGATCTTAGAACCATCAACGTTAGAGGATGATGCCTCCTGGTTTATGGGTTACAACCAACTCTTTGCCACATTGTAGGCTAACCTGACCGTAAACCTTCCATGTCTTTCATGGTGCCACAGTAAATGGTCCACTGGACTTCGAACACTTAATGGAATTGTCTGAATCAAATTTACCTCCTTAGTAGAGAAGAGGTTTTCTAACATATCAATCTTCCAACCTTTTACAATTGGATCAATCAACTCATTTACTGTTACCATAGTACAACCCATCTGTTTGGGTGAATATGGGTGAAATCGAGATGGGATAAGGATCCAAGGGTCCTCCCAGATACGAATGGATTGCCCAATGCCCACCTGCCATATTAGACCCAAGCTTAAAACTTTCCTTGCAGTGCAAATGCTTTTCCAAATATATGATGCTCCAGATTTCAATGTGGCCTCCATAAAAGAGCAATTTCGAAAGTAATTAGCCTTTAGAACCATAGTAACTAGAGAGTGAGGGTCCGCCATTAATCGCCACCCCTGCTTTGCTAGCATACTCAAATTGAATGCATAAAGTAGTTGAAACCCAAGTCCACCCTCACTCTTTGGATTACAAAGGCGATCCCAAGAGCACCAATGCAACTTCTTTTCTCCTTCGTCACCACTCCACCAATAGGATGCAATTAACTTGTTTAAATCATCACAGAAAGTTTTGGGAAGAAGAAAGCAATTCATGGAGTAGTTCAGGATTATCTGCTCCACTGCCTTCACCAACACCTCCTTCCCGGCTACACTAAGCATCTGACCTTTCCAACTTTTTAATTTCTTCCATAAACAATCCTTGAGATACCCAAAACACAAGTTCCTGATCCTCCCCTTAAGTGTTGGCATACCAAGGTATTTCTCATGTCACTCCACTCGGTTCACACCATGGATCTCAGCGAGTTTACGTTGTATCGATTGTTTCACATTTCTGCTAAAACAAGACTTACTTTTCTTGAGGTTAACCTTTTTCCCCGAAGCATGTTCATAAATCTTTAGGATCTCCTTTACTTGCCTGTAGTCTGATTCATTTGCTCGACAAAATAATAAACTATCATTTGCAAATAGCAAATGACTAACCACTGGTGCTTCCGTACATATGGAGATACCTTGAATCCTTCCCTGCTGTGCTTGCTGAGCAATTAGTGCTGACAATCCCTACACACAAAGAATAAATAAGTATGGTGAAAGGGGGGTCACCCTGGCGTAATCCACGCGATGGGAGTATATAGCCCTGTGAGCAACCATTCACCAAAATAGAGTGCGAGACCATAGTCACGCAAAGCATGATGAGTTTGATCCAGTGCTGAGAACAACCCATTTTGATAAGGATTCGATGTAGGAACCCCCATTCAATCATGTCGTATGCCTTACTTATATCCAGTTTTATCAAGGCAAAACTTTGCTTCCCACAACGCCATCGAAACATATAGTTAGCTATTTCTGATGCTAAGATGGTATTATTTGCAATATGACGACCTGGCACAAATGCGCACTGTGTCTGTGAGATAATCTTCGAAATGTACCCTTTAAGGCCGTTTGCAAGGACCTTAGAGATGATTCGGAACAGTATGTTACATAAGTTGATGGGCCTAAACTGAGCTACCTCCTCTGGTTGCTTTGTTTTGGGGATAAGGGTCACATATGTAAAGTTTATTTGCTTCAAAAGTCTTCCTGTGGCTTGGAAGTTTTTAACCGCATTCGTTATATCCCCTCCAACTATATTCTAGAATTTTTGGAAAAACAAGGGATTCATTCCATCTGGTCCCAGCATTTTGGACGGTTGCATCTGGAAGACCACCTCTCGAACCTCCTCATCAATGAAACTAATGATTGATTAATTGATTACGAAAAATAATTAAAACTCCAACTTATACTCAAACGAGGAATATGAATAACAAAAACATGCAACGAATGAAAGTTTAAAAGAAATTGATGTGATGAAAGCCTAAGGTTATGAATTCACCAATAACAATCCTATTCCCTTTTCTTCAAGCTGATTACTATCCAATTACCATGCCAATATTTAAGGTTGTTTTTTCTAAGGTATGAATTAATATGTGGTCAAGCATCAACTCGTGTGTCCATATGTGACAACTATATCCTATTGGTTAGGCAAACAGTTAAACACATAAAACCCATTAAGCACTGAAGAATTAGTCTCAACTAAGTAGGACTAGTTTGATATTGGTCGTCCTCACTAGTTTGTCTACTCTTCTTAATCTTAGTTTCAATAAACCTAATTGATATTGGTCATCCTCTTAGATTTATCTAGTTATCTAGAAACAAGTTCACAATGATGGCCAGTCACAAGAACGTTTGAAACTAGAATAGATTAAGCACAAAGATTAAGAATTAAACATGGCATGTAATAAGATAATAATCAACAAGATACTTCGGAAATAATCATGTCATGACTTCACCATAAACCTTAGAAAAGTAGTTTAGTTACACATAGTCATAATAAAAAATCACAAAAGAAGTCATGGAAAAGATAAAACCCGGAAAAGAATGGTAAAACACACTAGACTTCCTTCCTTCCCTTTGGGCGACTTCTCTTGTTCCGTTCCCCTCCTCTAAGATAGCCTAGGGCCCTCTATTTATTCTAGTAAAACCCTAAAAAGTCTGGTAGAAACCAGTGACAAAGCTACGTGAGGGCAAAGAGTGGCGGCCGCCACTCCCTTCGCCTGAAAACATGCCTAGGAGCGCTAGTTCAGCCCCTTTGTTCTGCCCCTCTGTTCTCGTCGAAATCAAGGGTCAGGTGCTGCTTCGGTCGGGATTTGCAGACAGGAGAGAATCGATTCAAGGACTTAGGTGGTCCAAGGATCCTTCGAAGGTCTGAAGAAGTAGCTGTAAGGACCTTCAAGGACCACCCGAACATGGTGGAGCCGTGGAGGAGAGGTATCAGCAGCGGCTGTTGGCTGTGTATGCTGCGGCAGATGGATAGTGAAGAAGAAGAAATTGTTCCCTTTTTAAGCGAATGGGCCAAAACGACTCGTTTGGAATTTTGGATCCAATGCAATTAAAAAAACACGTGCCCGTCTTTTTAATAACTACGTGATTATCTCTTTTAAATAGAATCCCCTCCCATTTTCTTTACAGACACCCTAATTCCCAATGCCCAATAATCCCAATGCGCTTTTTACTCCTATTCCAATACCCTTTTCCCTTCCGCCGACCAAGCCACCATCACCTGCTTCACTTCTCTCCTTGCCACCACCACCTAATTTCTTAATTTTTCTTTTTATTTTTTATTTTTTTATAATGTCCTAATTTCTCAGTTTAAATAAATTTTTTTAGTCGTAATCCAGATTAATAATATAGAATGCTATGAAAATTGATGTGTATTGAATGAAAATTTTAGATCCCTAATATATTATAATAATCATAGATTGTAATTGATGTTGTTTTGATATGAATTTGATCATGTGTTGGTTAGTTTATATATAGACACACTTTAGTTTCATTAACTGATATGAAAATATTGTTTAATGCATAGTTTATATATTAATTTGACCTAGCGTATTTATCTTAAACTCTCACATTATCTATAAATATTGTATTAATTTTTTTAAAATAATGTAAATATTGTTTAATGCTTATTTTACGATTAAAGAAATTCATTTAAATCTATCTAGGCTCCTGCCTAAATCTCGCCAGTCTGCTACCTAACTAGCACCTAACATTTTTTAGGATCTAATCCTAATCAATTTAAGCTTCTTACATGGCTTTCATATTATCGCTTAGAACCACTTTGGTGAAGAGTCTGTTTTCTGTAATTAATTGATTCAAACTTTGCACTCTCCAATTTGAAAACAACTGCTTCGATTGAACCTTGCACTCTTTTGAATTTCGCCCCTCCCTTCGGCAAATCCTGGCTTTGCCACTGGTAGAAACTATCCTAAAAGAAAACAAATTCCTAAATAAGCAATGATAAAAACTAGGAAAGAATCCTTCTTGGCTTGGGAAACACGTCATCTGACTTGCACACCAGTTTTGGGGTCGATTTATCTTCTAGAAAATTCTGTAAAAATATAGAAAACGTAGCTTGATCTCTTATCTTTCCAAGCATATATCGCATGCCACTAGAAAAATCGGGAAAACCTTCAAATCTTCATTCTCCACAGCTGCGCAGTTCTGACGGGAAAGTTACTTTTGCGAGATTGATTTGTAAAACTGGAATGTTTGGCTTCTTGGAAAATTATGAAATTTGGATACAACGATCTTCCGCCTCTTAGTTTCCTTCTCCAATTGGCCTTGCATCAAAACTCCTCTGGAAAGTCGAATTATCACCAAAAACGTCATGCATGGGCAGATTGACTGAAACAAAGAAAAGGAAAGTAATAAGGTTCTTTTAAGATCAATTCGTTAACAAAACTTAGGGATAATTAACCTGAAAATGTGAAAAATAATGCACCTATCATTTAGCTTGTATATTAAAGTTTCATTCATACATGATATGTATTAATATTAGCCGTTTATCATCTCTTTATTTTTATTTAATTTCTTTATTTATTTTTTATTTTATTAAGTCAAGCCAACTATAAGCTCGAGCTTGAAAAATCATTTTGAGCCATGCTTAAGCACATGTCACGAGCTTTTATCGAGCTTCAATTTATAGACTATTTCATTACCCTAGCCAACTTGGTATACCAAATATGCATTTTTTTGTGTTAAGAGTAAGCCCTGATTCAGTTTCTCACCTTACATTACCACTTGCACTAATAATAAAGATTTGACATAAGACTTTTATGCAAAGAACTTGTAGCTCATTTAGTTAGAATTTCAGCTTGCATATGAAGACTTGAGTGTGAATCTTCTGCCCCAATATCATTAGTATAAAGCCAAAAAGAAAACTTTTATAAACTATTTCTTTATTAAAAAATATATATATATCATTGTAGCAACTGAAATCTTTTTTACATAAACAAACAAAAAAAAATCTGATTATGGGTTGTAAAGGAATATCAAGTAGTGTCTATCATCTTACGAGAATAGAGTATGGTATAGATCAACCGGAAGAGGTATGCATAAAAGTATTTGCCTCAAGGAGAAATCCTAGAATTCCGTCTGTTTTCTGAGTTTGGAAAAGTGCAGATTTTCAAGAAAGGGAATCCTATGATAGGCTGGGAATCAACTTTTTTATATTTCTCAAACAAGAATATCGAACGTTGCACGTGGTCTTCATCTCTTTCGCAGCTCAAATTGCTTTTTTCATCTCTTTCGCAGTTCAAATTGCCTTCTTCATCTTTCCCCTGCTCCAAAACAAGTTAGGTCCTCATCAATCTCCCATCACATGTATAAATCATATCCCTCATCGATGGTCTATTCTTGAAATTTAGAGTTTTGGTTCAAAATAAAGGGTTTAGGGTAAATTTAGAATTCTCCACAATTCTCAAATACTACTTCAATACTTTATTTTTCTTCATTGGGAGGTATTTTTAAGATTACAAAGGTGCAATACCAGGAAATAAATCAAAACAATCATTTCTTTACAAGACAAGAAAACCTGGATCAAATCAAATCATATCAAAATCCTATTAAATCATATAAAATTACTAATTAAATCATATCTTAAAATACTTTACTTTTAATTTTCCAAGACACCCCCCCCCCCCTTCTCTTAAACTCATGATGTGAAATCATGAGTTTGCCAAGAAGGAAATCTTAATTGATACGCTAAAACTAATGCCAACCTTTTTGAAAGTTCAGCAAATCACAATCCGTCATAACTAACGTCTCTTTTCGAATGCCTAGCTAGAACTAGTGCCAATCTTTTCGAAAGCCCAACTAGAATAAATGCCTCTTTTCGAAAGCATGACTAACAAATCATAATCCTCGAACTAACCTCTCTTTTCAAAAGCCTAACTAGAACTAACGTTAATCATTTCGAAGGCCCGATAAATAGATCTCTTGATATGTTGGAACTAACGACTCTTTTCGAAAGTTCAGTTGGAATAAATGCTAATCTTTTCGAAAGCGCAATTGGAAATTTATCTTCTTCCAATTGTTGTAGACAATCTTCACCGTCGGTTCATGGCCTGTGGGTGCACAAAGAAAATTAGATTCGTCCACCCACAGGGAAGCACTCACAGCAAGGTTCGACCAATAGTTGAACTCTGCTCTGATACCAAGTTGAAAATAAAGGGTTAAGGGTAAATTTAGAATTATCTACAATCTCACAATTCTTAAATACTATTTCAATACTTTATTCTCTCCATAAGGAGGTATTTATAAGATTACAAAGGAGCAATACTCGGAAATAAATAAAACTTTGTCTACAACACAAAGAAACCTAGAAAAAAATCAAATCATATCAAAACTCTAATTAAATCATATAAAATCACTAATTAAATCATATCCCTAAAATCTTTCCTTTTTATTTTCCAATAGTTTTTTTGTCTGTCATGCAAGGCGTAGCCATCATTTCTAATAAGTAGGGTCAATCAAACTTTAATATGTAAGATCTTACACATCAATAATTATTATTCTATGAATATAGACAAATTTAATATTTAAGACCTAATTGAGTTATCATGCTAAAATCATATGATAATAATAGTAATGCTAAGTATAACTATTTTTTTAATACAAGTATAACCAAAATTTTATCAAGGGAAGAGATTAAAAGATAAACAAACAATAAGAGAATCAAATGCTAATTTAAATTTACTTAAAAAAACAATCAAATTCAAGACATGCACCTTTAAGCCCAAATGTCCCGTATCTCCTGATCTTTAAGCATATGTGATATTAGATTATGTTTAATGAGGCAAATATTATTGTACAAATAAAAAATAACTTGAATATTGTTGTGGCTTATATTTATTTGAGGGAGAAGAGGGGTGCGGCAGCAAGAGAGAGATTGGAGAAATTATAAGGATTCTTGTGTTTGTTCTTATTCCCCTACACAGTGCCTTTATTTATAGAATGAGAAGAGGATTAACTTCTCCACCAAGTAAATACAATTTTACATTGAAAAAAACTAGAAACCAAATCTATCTATGATTAACACAATCACAATCCAAGATTATCTTCAACACACCCTCTTAATTGTGCAAATAGTCAAGTAGATTCATCATCGTGTAAAGTTGAGGAAGTCGACCCCATCGTCACTAATCTGGGTACATGCTAGTCTCAAAGAGAAAGAACTTGCAAATGGAAAAAAGTTTCACAACACCTGGCCATGGTAAGACTTAATATCGAAAAAAAATCCATAGTCAAAGGAAAAAGGTGAGTTCATGCAAAGCCAATTTAAATGTCTATGAGAAAAATGACCAGCCCAGGATGGGTGCCTTGTTGAAACCTCGTTAGGTAGCAAAAATCCAAAGGTAAAAAAGCTCTAATCATAGGGAAAAAGAGTATATTAAGATCAAGTGAGTATACTTCAGGATACTCCCCCTGTTTAACATAATTCCAAAGAGAACTAACAATGTTACAACTCAGAAAGTTTACGCATACCAATTCCTTGAACAAGCTTTTGAAAGTTTTCTTCGGCAAAGATTTGGTGAAAAGGTTATCCAGGTTGTCTTGGGAATTGTAACGCCCTGCCCCCGAAATATTTATTTTCAAAAAATAATTCTGATGATAGGCCCAAATCATAATTCTTGTTTAACTCACTAACATTAATCACCATTCTTTATATAAATTTCTTATTCCACATATGATCTATAACCATATTTCTCTTTTAAATTATACAGTTACATTTACAATTAATTGCCATTTTCTTCTCTTAAATTAAATTACCAACTAAAAATTAATTCTCGATTGTTTAAGGCTACATCTAACCCTGTTAGACTGCCTACGTACCCTTGAGTGGGATCAAGCCTTCCATAGTTCACATGGCAATTCTAAACCAATTTCTGAAAATGTACAATTAATCCAAATATTTAATAATCGAAACACGTTAATTCAATACCCAAAACATAATTGGATTAAAGAAATTTGCATAAAAACGCATTCTTAACTCACTGGCTAGGCGCCGCCGTGGGTGGCGGTCAACCACCTCAAATCTCCGTAAAAATTTTACAGAAATGTAGATCAAGTCAAGAGGAACAACTTTTATACCTGGGCCGAAGTCCAACTCAGCCGGAAAACACCTTAAATCTCCCTCGATCTACCGGAACCCTAGAAATGGGTCCACTTCAATTCGATCATTCCGGTGTTCCATCGCTCCAAAACATGTTTGGGGTTTGTTCCTAGGACCAAAATGAGTTGAATGATGGTGGTACTTGACGGCGGCCCTTGCAGATTTTGTCGATTTCCGCCACAACTCCAACGACACCCTTGATGTGAAATATTCTAACACTCAAATTAAAACCCTATGATTGTAGTATATGAAAGCAGGGATCGTTTTAGGCCGGGGATTAGAAGGGATGCTAATCTACTCTAAACTTCTTAAAAACATAAAACAAAACTTAAAAACACTCAACTAGACTTATATGACTCAAAACACACAAACTAAGTTAAATTGACTCGAAACAGACTCTAAGAAGTTATTTGGACGAATTTTAGACTATTAAGACTCAAAACACTAAATTGGACAGATTTGAACACGTTTCTAACTAATCTAACACACTTAATTAAGGGGGAGATTGATTTGCACGAAATTAAAGTAAAAACAAACAGATTTAAAGACTCTAAACAACTTTGGATGAAATTGGGTGAAATATGGGTGAATGGCTAGCTCGAGGGTTCTTCTCCACACATGACACACATGCATACAAATCGATTTCCGGTTATTATTCCTTTAAACCATGAATGACAATGCCCCAAGTTAATTGCGTCGCACAACCAACCATCAGATTTCCTTATTTCATTGAATTGAATGAATACGCATTACAACCAAATTATCTTTCTCAAGTTCCTTATATGAAACGCATGATAGAGATACATATCAAAAGTCATTAAGTTTTATGAAAATCATAAGCATTGACAAGGTATTCATCACTATGAAATGCACGAGACTCCTGCCAAGGATTCACTTAACACAATCATGACTAGTGACTTCCACTACTTGTGAATATAAGTGAATAACTATTACGTGAAACTCCCTTATATTCTAGCATCAAATTCATGCATGCAAACTAAGTAGGCCTCCTTAATCAACATACAAGAATAAGTTATCAATCAAACAGATAAGTAAATCGCATTCATGATTTATGAAACAATAATTGGATGAAATCAATTCATATAACATATATGTTCATGGCTTTGAATTCACCTCTCACTAAAACGAATTTAGTTCCTCATGTTCGCAAAACAAAGATAATTAAACTTAAACATTAAAAACAAAGATAGAATACACCTAGAAACACTCCAGGTGGCTCCTTCTTCCTCCTTGCTGCCCACAATGGGGATTTGTGTGAATTTAGGCTCTTGAGGTGTGGTGGATGGTATGGTGTGAATTTGGGGTAGATGGTAGTGGTTTATGAGTGTTGTGGCATCATGTATTTATAGGGTGAATGGAAGCACGAATTTGGGCTGAAAAGGAGGGGAATTAGGACTCCAAATCACCAAAGAATAAGGACACTTTCAATCAAATTCCAAGGAGGACAAGGAATGGTCCTTGTGGCAGATTCTAGTACTTCTAGAAGGGTTACATGTAGCATAAACTTAGGGCACGAAAATAGGGCTTCTAGAACATGATATTTAGGTGATTTAATGTGAAAAGGAGTCCTCTTTGAAGCTGGAATTAAGGTAGGAAAAGATAAGATAAGGTTGGATAAGATAAGGAAATTTGGATAATATTCCTTCTTTGTAGCTGATTCCTTACCTTCAAAGTCTTCAATTTAATTCTTCCAGATGTTAATCACATTCCTAGCCTCTCTTGATCTTCAAATTCATCCATCCACCTTGCTCCATGCATGTGCAATCCATTTCAAGCCCAAAACTGCTCTAAAATGCTCCAAATTGCACTTTCTTGCCAACTTTGTCATTTAAACCTATAAACACACGAAAATAGCTTAAAACACTATAATAAATAGAAACTAACTTACTAAATGTAAAGAAACAAGCTAACAAAGTTGCATAAATATGCTCCTATCAACCCTTCAGGGGAGTTTACCTAAATTCAAAGCCAATTTCACCAATTTTTGGTTGTAAATGAGAGAGGGAAGGTCGGGGACCTATTTTCACGTGATAATTTGGAGTAAATTATTTGGATTCGGCCGAAAAATGTAATGGAAACCATGTCGGTCGGGTCACGAAAAGGAGAAACGGGTCGAGAGACCCGGTTGGCTACCTCTTTTTCTCTCTCCTTTCCCTCCTTTCCTGCTCTCCCCATTGGTCACCCCTCATTTTCCTCCCCCTCTTCCCCTTTCATCTCTCTTCTCCCCCCTCCTTTTTTTTCTCTCTTCCTGTGGCCTAAGTCCACCCAAAACAGAATCTGAAGCCTTCCAGATTCATGACAAAATGACTAATTTGCCCCTACTTTCGTTTGTTTTTATTTTATTCGTTATATTCCATTTCATGAACGATTTTCTTCTACACGCTCGTGGAATCGTCCTCTGCCCAAATATGTCAAGAAATATGACAAAATATATGAGGATAAAATACGTTCTCGTATAATTACTGTTAAACCAAATAGGGGCATTTTCGTCCTTTTCCACTTATCTAAAAATTTTACAACTTAATTTATAATAATTTCCGAACAAACTATAAAAGTTCTCAATTAAAATTTTCATACCCATAAATTGATTTATTTTTTGATTTTCTCCACATATTCATATATTTGAATTTTTCAGGGTATTACAGGAATGGATTTGCTTGATTTCAATCTTCTGATGCTTTAGTTGCTGATGAGAGAAAAAGAATTTCGATGCATTGTGCTGGATGTTGTCTCCTTTGATGTATCCCTTCTTAAGTTGTTTGATACATGTTGCATTATCTTTAAAATCATTGTAGGGCGTCAACAATGGAAGAAAGTCCGTAGGTGCTTTGAATATATTACATAACTACTCACAGCCAGAAGCATTCCCAAATAGCTTTATGTAGGGTGAGAATCTGAGCATTGTTCGAGTAAGTAGCAACTAAGGTCTGCTTGGTCAACCTCCTAGATATGGCGGTGACTCTAATGATAAAGACGTAACATCTTGAGTGAGTCAACTAAGTACTCAGCGTCAGCATAACGAACAAGACGAGAATCAACTTGAAAACTGAGGAGACTTGTAGCATTTCTCGATGATTCATAAGGATATAACAAACCGAAATCGACCATACCTTTGAGGTAACGAAAGATGCCTTTAACATCTGTCCAATGTCTGGGTGTAGGTGTGTGGCTGTATCTTGCCAAAAGATTGACATCAAAGTAGACGTTCAATTTAGTGCACTGAGCTAAGTATAATAAAGCACCAATCACACTTAGCTAAGGAACTTCATGTTCCAAAATCTCTTTCGCATCTTCCTTAGGATGGAAAAGATCTTGTTTAGCATCTACACGACCATAGGGGTACTTGAAGGCTTTACTTTATCCTCATTAAAACAAGGCAACACCTTCTACCTTCTAGGTGTAGTTAGACTGATGTGCTAGGATTTCATCCGAACAGTACTTGATCTCCAGGCCGAAACAATATTAAGTTTTCTCAAGGTCTTTCATCTCAAATTATGGCTTTAGATGTGCAGTAGTTTTCTTAAGCTCTTCAAGAGTCCTAATGAGATTCATGTCGTCAACATAGACTGCAACAATTGCAAATCCAAAATGTGACTTCTTAATAAACACGCAAGGGCATAGTTTATTGTTCGCATATCCCTAACTAATCAAATTTTCATGCTAACGGTTATACCACATCTGTCCACATTGTTTCAATATGTGGAGTAAAAGCCTTAATCGAATGAAGAGGGTGTTCTGTGTTCTAGAACTATTTGATCTAATCTATATAAGTCATTCAGAAACTTTCATATAGATTTCTGTATCAAGATCACCATATAGATACGTGGTTACCACGTCCATGAGTTGCATATCTTGTTTTTCAGAAACTACCAAACTAATAAGGTAGCAGAACATGATCACATCCATTACAGGAGAATATGTTTCCTCATTAATCAATCCCAGAACATTGAGAAAAGCCTTTGCGCAGCATAGAAGAACTTAGATTATGGGATGATATTGATGAACTAGTTTGTATCAGAAATTCCCCTTCAAATTCCTTAACGCAGCGTAAGAGCGTGCTGATAATGTGTTGTGACCTATATTTAACTGAGGGAGAAGAGGGTGCAGGCGGCAAGAGAGATTGGAGAAATTGTAAGAATTCTTGTGTGTTCTTATTCTCCCACACAGTGCCTTTATTTACTATAAAGAATGAGGAGAAACTTAACTTGTTCTCCAATTACATACAATCTCACAAAAAATGAATAACTAGAACCCAAATATATCTAAAATTTACACAATCATAATCTAAGATCATCTTCAACAAATATAACATTATAAGAATACATATTTTAAAGATAGTGAGCAAAGTCGACCTTGGTGGGCCTTAATTATCTCCACGGGTGCTGTCATGTGATATAACTGGATAAGCCCTAAACTTTTTCATTAGAAATATAGAAATGCGAAACTAGGGGTGGGCATAAAAACCGCCAAACCGCAAAACCGCATCGAACCGTAAGAAAAAAAACCGAAAAAGACCGTGTTGACCGGAAAAGTCAACTTTGAGTGAAAAACTGAACCGAACCGTTCAAATCGGTTCCAGTTCCGGTTTCGAATGACCAAGAACCAGCCGAACCGAATCGAACCGTTTTATTAATAATAAATAAATAAATTATATATACACACACATGTCATGGTATAATAGGTTGAAAAATTGTGTACAGAAGCTGCTTCTTCTTGCTTGCTCTCTGAAGTCTAAAAACCTGCAATTTGCTTCATCATTTTTTTGTTTGTTGCTGATTGACCAGTGCATATGTATTTTAGTTGTCTCTTTTTGTTGACTTGGTGCCACTACCAAAGACATTTGCATTAAAAAAGATGTGTTTGTATGCAACTTTATGTAATCAGTTTTAGAAGATGTATTTGAATGCATAATGATTTGGTGTTCAAATAATTTATTATAGGAACCGAAACCGGCAAGAACCGAATCGAACCGGTGTAGACCGAACCGAATGTTCTAGTAATAAATTAAGTGGAACCGCACCGAATCGAACCGTTAATATATTTCGGTTTCGGTTCCAATTTAGGGGTGGAACCGCACTAAACCGCACCGTGCCCACCCCTATGCGAAACACGTCTATCTGTTATTGTTTCCATCACTACGGTAATCATCATCCATTTAGGTACTGTATAGTATGCCTACTACTTGGAAGAGGATCCTCTCACGAGCTTAGGATGGGAATCCTCCTGACCATCCCATCTGGGCCATTCAAATTTAATCCAACGGCTCTAAACAGGGGACCCTCTAAAAATTATAATAATCGTTGGATTAAGTTTGAACGATCCAGATGGGCTGGTCAGGAGGATTCACATCCTAAGCTCAGGAGAGGATCCTCTTCACTACTACTCTACTCCACTCCACTCCAATCCAAATGTTTAAATAATAAAAATGATTTAAGAACTCTCATCTTCTTTTTGGTCGGAAACACGCAAAATATTGGTCAAGATTGACAAAGTACATACCACCTTTTGCTATGGACAATTTTATAATTTGCCACTGAAAATTATAATCTTTTAATTGAACCTTCTATATCATATCTAAAGGAAAAGTAACTGTATTTTACATCAGGTTTGAGCATCGATTCGAAAATTAGTCACGATGTTTTAATTTTTGAATTTTACATCATTTGGTTTTTGAATTGTACAAATTTAATCTTTTTGTCAATTTCATGTGTAATTATACATCAGGTGCTAATATGACACATACTAGGTCCACATTTTAAGCATACGTTGACAGTCAATTTTATAAAAGGATTAGAAGAGTAAAGTATGAAACATTAAAATTGACAGTCAATTAGTGCTTACAATGTGGGCCAACTTGATGCCATAGAAACACGTAACATCTAATTAGAAGATGAAATTGATGGAGAGGTTGAATTGGTGTAATTCAAAAATCATGTGGTGTAAAATGCAAAATTGAAACTCGGTGACTCATTTGCAATCCAAACTTTATGATGTCAAATGCAATTAACCTAAAAAATTAATATATCTAGCGAAGTTGCTATTGTAGAAAGCAAAATACCAGGTTAGTAATGGCTTTACTTATTTTTACTATATAGTGGTATCTGAAGCCAAATTAAATATTCATTTTTACTCTTCAGTATTTGGGATAGACAATGAGAGGTATAAAAAAACACCACAAACCTCTGAAAAGGATGTCTTGATTTTGTGTTGGAGTTTGAGAAGAAATGATAAGAAATAGTATTTTGTTATCAGTTTGACAAGAAATTTAGTATATAGACTATATGGACTAATGCGAAAGTTAAATGATTTTGTATGCTTGTGAGAGTTCGGTGTTGAAATCAATTTTGCACACATCCATGGACAAAGGCGATATTAAGTCGGAATTACCCATGGACTTTAATGAAGGGTGAATGGGGTTGATTTGGGGTGTGAATAAATCCGGATCAGATTGCCTGCATTTCTTTGGGATTGGACAATCGAATCACTGATGTAGTTCTAGAGAAGGAATGGTGTGATGTGTAACATTGTTAATCATCCTTGATAAAGGTGCCTAGACTTAGGAGATGCTTCTCCACGTCTTCGCGTAGACGAACGGTGAGAATATGTGTATAGATGATTAGAGAGAAGTTATTGGAGATCAAGGGGATATTTGTTCTCTCTAGATAAATACCCAAGCTAGGGTATTTATAGAGATCTTGAGAGAGTAGTCCCTATTAAATTGGAGTGTATCTAGGATAAGATATCTAATCTTCCTAAGAGTATGATTGTGTTGCCTAATCCCCAAGATATCGTAATTCGACATGAATAGGGGTCTCTTACTTGGGAGGCAAGTAGTATAGTTAACGAACTTAAGCTTAGTTTGTCGGACTAAAGCTGTCTAATTATGGGCAATTATGGGCTCCGATTAGTCGGCATGCCGTACCAACGAGGATAGAGAGAGAAGATCGAGAGGGAGAGAAAGAGGAAGGAAAGAGAGAGAGAAACATAAAGAGACAGAAGAGCAGTGTCATCTGAACTAAATAGTAGGGTGGTGGTGTTTGTTGGGGGCGGGGAGTGCCGCTCAGCGACAGTAGACCTTTTTTTTCCCTATTTATTAATTTTTTTTCCTTATATGCCAAGTTAACTCATTGTAATTAATTTAGAATTTCTACCACATATGGGTTTAGAGTACTGTATTTACTGTAATATTTATGTTGGAGCAATATTAGAAATTATGAAAATAACACAAGAATTCTATTAATAATAATCATAAAAAAAAAATTCACAACATTAATTTATGTATGAGATTAATACAAACAACTAGAGAGAAAGTTAGAAAATTTGACAAACTTGGAGTTTGAGGGTTGCATAAATGCAATGTTCTAAAGATAGATTTTGCCCCTACTCTTGTGCTTGTAGTTCAGTAGGTGTCCGTCTCTCAGTATTCAACAATCTATAATTCGAAGTCAAAGCACTTCAATCTTCAACTCTGATGAACTTCATACATTCTGTATTCTCTCAAGACACGACTTGGATTTTTACTAAGACATTGAAGAAAACTCTTCTCTTAATTCTATTAGATGGGTGGGATGCTTGAGTTTATATAGAACTCAAGCCACCATTTTTGAAACATTATGATTGTTGCCTAAAGTTCCAACAAACAGATACAACTCATGAATTTGAATTCAACTATGACACATGACTCTTAGTTTTCATTGATACAAAAATTAAATATTATTATATTAATTATAATATATAATTTCCAACAAATGTACATAATCAATTGAGGACTCATATTTTACATAAGGTTCACAAAAAAAATGTTTACTTCACTTAAAATTTCTTTATACTATCAACTGTCATGATGATCGCTATTCCCATTCGAGATGCCAAATGTCTTGAAATATGTACTTTACGTTTTTGGTTGGCCAGAAAACTCGCCAATTGAGAGATATAAAATATATATCTTGGCTGAAAATATAAATAAAAACCTCTATTTACATCTTTTGATAGTGGGACTCGCCAATCAATGGGATAAAATTAAAGAGGATCTTAAATTTACATTTATCTCATTAGAGTAGAACTTCCTTTTGCATGTCAAATTTGCATCTTCCCAAAAGAGATGCTCTTAGAGCAATTCTACCCTACCTAATTGCCAACAGAGATGCTCTTAGAGCAAGTCCACCCCTACCCAATTACTAAAGCGAATGGGAAATTGAATTCCCCAAAACCTCAACATTCATGTCTGCCCCAATCCAATCAGTCGGCTACATATGAGCCCAAGACTACTAGACTACCAAATCAGGCAATTCTGGACTGACCTAGCGCCTGAGTGATCTAATGTCATGCTGATGTCAACCACGTTAAAAAAAATTAGATTCCAGGGACTGATAAGCCATGCCACATTGACGATGGAAATGCCAGCGTCCTTTTCTTCAATTCTCCTTCTGGGTTCACTGAACATTGAGCAGCAGAGACCAAGGGTGCCTGATGAGTCGACTTCCTATTATATATTTTCCCCTAATCTTACTGTTAGTTTATCAGTTATTTTGTGAGAATTATGATACTTTGAATTATATTTCCAATGTAGGACATTTGATTTCTTCTTGAGCAAAAACTATTCAAACAAACGAATTTTGGAGTGATTCTAATTGGAGGATGTTCATGTGTCTCTCAACTTGATTGTGTCAAAGTTTCAGATTTTTCTACTGAACGATTTATTTATGACAATGAAATAAAAAAGCAGCACGCAGTGCTGTCAAAGTGACGTTTTGGGCTTATTTGGGCTTTTTGGCGTCCAAGATGATATCTTTTGGGTTTGCGGTCTTCTGCAACTATGTTTGGGACATCTCAAGCTTTAATTCAAGTCAGTTTCGGCCTGTTTTGGAGCCCTGAAGATCCAAAAACAGTGGGATTCTTTGTGGCTGGACAAATTTTTCGAAGTTAGAATATGAATGTATTTCCTTGTTATCTTATTCTATTATGTTTCCTAGTTTTTAGAAAACTTTTTCTAGTAAGGATTTTATTTTGTAGTAGTATAAATAAGGCTTTTTAGCCATTAGGGGTTTGAGAGAGGGGAGGAAGAGAAGAACGCATCTATTTGGAACTTAGCTAGGTTTTGAAGATTCAAGTTTATTTAGAAGGTGTTTGCTATCTATGTTTTTAATAATATTTGGTTTTATAATTGTTCATAACTAATTTCTGTTTGCTAAGGCTTTCATGACTTATTAATCTTCTACCTTCACTTGGACAAAATATGCAAATTGACAATCATATTTTTATTCATCAGTCAATGAATCTAGTAGATTGTCCAAGATAGGCCAATATAGACGTCAAAATAGCACTTAATATCGTTTGGTTAAATGAACCAATAAAAATAAAATATGAAGCATATTTGCTTCCCATACTCTAACAAGAATTGCATATCAAAATGATTTCGTATTGCAGCCTACCATTCAGAGAGAGAGAGTCAAAATGATTTGGTATTGCCACCTGCCATTCACAGAGAGAGAGAGAGAGAGAGAGTCAAAATGATTTGGTGTTGCAGCCTGCCATTCACAGAGAGAGAGAGAGAGAGATTCATGATTTATGTTGTTGAGTGTTTGGGGTTTGAGTTAAGGGGAAGATTTTAATAGGACCTGTGGAGCCAAAAATAATCAAGAATAATATGGAGGTGAAATGTGAATTCTTGGGTGAAAATGACAAATTACCCTCGAAGCACAACGGAATTCCTACGCTCGAGCAGTGAACAATCATTGCTCAATCAAGTCAAAAGTGTCCAAAATAGGTATTTATTTATAACCTATTTCATCCATCCTCATCATATATTCTCCACAAGGTAACCCCCAAATCATTCCTCTTTTATTCTATTAATTAACTAATTAATTAATTAATTATTCCATTAATTAGCTAATTAACCACAAATCATGAACCTAACCCACATTCTCTCCAAAACTCAATTCTCATTCTCTTTCAAAACTCTCTAAATTCTCCAAATATTTTTCCTTTAAAATTCTAACATTAACATCGGAGGTTCTTCAGCCAAAGTCCCCCCCCCCCCAATTCATCATGCGCGTGAGGCACTTGGCCTTGACCTAAGGTGTTTTTTGTTTTGTAGCTGCAATTTTGTCCAAGAGTAAAGAGGAAGAAATTTGCATCCTCAACCTATTACAAAGCTCCCATCACTTTCACAGAAGAAATATATTTGATTTGCTTAAAATGTGAAACATATTTTTGGGTCACAATTCATGTTGCGTGTATGACAAACAATTATGATGCTCGTTCAAAAGTTCAATCCACCTCAAATCCGTTTCTAACTCCAACTCCCTCTCTCTGCCTCTCTTCCCCTCTCTTTTCCTCTTCAATGTGCACAAAAATGCCTCTTTCCTTCTTGCTCCCTGTTTCTCTACCTTAGACAAAAGATACAAACTCAATAAAAAATTTAAAATTTTTTAGTTGGACCGGATCACAACAACCCAATTCTACTTGTGAGCTTGTCCTTCTCAGCTGTTGGATCGTTGTTTGCACGGATGATCCGCACGCTTCGTCTGCACTTTATACACACCCATATTTGATTTGCTTTGGTAACAAGAACATGTGAAACATATTTTTGAGTCACATTCATGTTTCTTGTGCGACAAACAATTATGACTCGTTTTGGGTTGTTTCACATTTAGCTTGACCTCACTTGCGATGGATAATCACGAAAGGAAGGCATGGATTTGGAGAATCCCAAATACTAATAATATATCATGATTACACATAATTTGATTTCAATTTATTGTGTTTTTATTTTTGGGAATACATTGCAGTTATTTTGAACAAGGTATAGAAACTCCCTAAGAAAGAAAAAGAACTAGAACAACGTAATATTGTGAGTATTAGAATGAACAAGCAGTGAAGCCCGCACAATGCTGCGGGTTTCAAAACTGCCTTAAACGTGTAAAAAGTAGGGTATATATACGTGAGAAAATATGTATGAGAGAGTACGCCATAGCCAGAGAGTACTATTTACATTCATATATTACATGGCAAAAATGGAGGATGTTTGTATGTCATCCTCATGGATTATTCTTCAAAAGCTATGGTCCTATCCCAGGGAGACTTTAACATTTAAAACTGTACAAATCTCAAAAAGTAAGATTTGTTCCACTAAATACACCTATATGCGTAACTTCTTCCGTTAATGGTGTCTCCTTTATCTTGTACAATAACAATGAATTGAAAAAAAATTAAAAAAAAAATTAAAAATAGAACTCGATCACTAAGGAATTGAATGAATCTAAACTGCATATGATTTGCAGGCACACAAAAATTAAAAAGCAAGATTTGTTCACATTTTGTATTGGCCATCCAATTTAGTACACCTAAAAAAAAGCATAAGCAAAAAACAATTTCTCATTCCTCAATTTCTCTCAAATCAAATAAAAAACTCATTGGCGCCAAGCTAGTACATAGTAATAGGATCCCCAACAAAATTATCATAAGCAGCACTTACGGACACTTTGCATATATAAATCAAAACCCACCTCATCATTCATTACTGCTTTTTTAGGTCATAAAAAACCAGAGGAGAAAGGAAGCAGTAGGCAAGTATGGAGCAAAACGATGAAGTTTCAACTCTATCTCTAGATTTTCATTAATTAGCTAATTAACCACAAATCATGAACCTAACCCACAAAACCATCCAAGTGGCCGGTCCTTCGTCTCCCAAGAGGGCCGGCCACACCCCTATATAAACCCCCACATTCTCTTCAAAACTCAATTCTCATTCTATTGCAAAACTCTCTAAATTCTCCAAATACTTTCCCTTAAAATTCTAACATTGACATCGGAGGTTCTTCGGCCAAAAGCGCCCCCCCCCCCCAAAAATCATCATGGGCGCATGAGGCTCTTGGCCTTAACCTAAGGTGTTTTTTGTTTTGTAGCTGCAATTTTGTCCAAGAGTAAGGAGGAAGAAATTTGCATCCTCAACCTATAAGCAAAAAGCTCCCATCACTTTCACAGAAGAAATATATTTGATTTGCTTAAAATGTGAAACATATTTTTGGTTCACAATTCATGTTGCGTGTACGACAAACAATTATGATGCTCGTTCAAAAGTTCAATCCACCTCAAATCCGTTTCCAACTCCAATTCCCTCTCTCTGCCTCTCTTCCCCTATCTTTTCCTCTTCAACATGCACAAAAATCCCTCTTTCCTTCTTGCTCCCTGTTTCTCTGCCTTAGATAAAAGATACAAACTCAATAAAAAATTTAAAATTTTTTAGTTGGACCGGATCACAACAACCCATTTCTACTCGTGAGCTTGTCCCTTCTCAGCCGTTAGATCTTTGTTCGCACAGATGGTCCGCACGCTTCATCCGCACTTTATACACGCCCATATTTGATTTGCTTTGGTAACAAGAACATGTGAAACATATTTTTGAGTCACATTCCTGTTGCTTGTGCGACAAACAATTATGATACTCGTTTTGGGTTGTTTCACATTTAGCTTGACCTCACTTGCAATGGATAATCACGAAAAGGAAGGCATGGATTTGGAGAATCCCAAATACTAATAATATATCATGATTACACATAATTTGATTTCAATTTATTGTGTTTTTATTTTTGGGAATACATTGCAGTTATTTTGAACAAGGTATAGAAACTCCCTAGAAAGAAAAAGAACTAGACCAACGTACTATTGTGAGTATTACAATGAACAAGCAGTGAAGCCCACACAATGCTGCGGGTTTCAAAACTGCCTTAAACGTGTAAAAACTAGGGCATATATACATGAGAAAATATGTACGAGAGAGTACGCCATAGCCATAGCCAGAGAGTACTATTTACATTCACATATTACATGCCAAAAATGGAGGATGTTAGTATGCCATCCTCATGGATTGTTCTTCAAAAGCTATGGTCCTATCTTAGGGAGATTTTAACATTTAAAACTGCACAAATCTCAAAAAGTAAAATTTGTTCCACTAAATACACCCATATGTGTAACTCCTTCCGTTAATAGTGTCTCCTTTGTTATGTACGACAACGATGAATTGAAAATAAAAAATTAAAAATAGAACTCAATCACTAAAGAATTGAATGAATCTAAACTGCATATGATTTGCAGGCACACAAAAATTAAAAAGCAAGATTTGTTCACATTTTGTATTAGCCATCCAATTTAGTACACACCTAAAAAAAAGCATAAGCAAAAAACAATTTCTCATTCCTCAATTTCTCTCAAATCAAATAAAAAACTCATTGGTGCCAAGCTAGTACATAGTAATAGGATCCCCAACAAAATTATCATAAGCAGCACTTATGGACACTTTGCATATATAAATCAAAACCCACCTCATCATTCATTACTTGCTTTTTCAGGTCATAAAAAACCAGAGGAGAAGGAAGCAGTAGGCAAGTACTGGAGCAAAACGATGAAGTTTCAACTCTATCTCTAGATTTTCCTGTTGGCCTCATCGACAACCCAAATGAAATATTCATACCTATATTATGCGATATTTATAAGATATAGTTCCGTGTTAGAGCAACTCAACATGTGAACAAAATTAGACCAAATCTTTCGATTTTTCAAATAGGCACTTGTAATTCTTGTCTCCCAAATCCACATATTCCGCAATATTGCCTATTTAAAAATAAATAAATAAGTGTGGAAAAGGGAGAAAAATAAGAAGAAGAAAATGCAACTAATTAGTAATACGCATAATCAACTCAAAATAAATTGTAAGTTAAATAGATAATTTCCTTGTCTGTTTTTTTGAAAATTGGCTTAACCTTTACCAATTTGATTTGAATTATCAAATGTAATGACATTGGCACTTGTTTGGACTGTGTTTATACTGTTGCAACACACATTGTCAAGAATTTTTTTGTCTTTTGTTTTGATTTTCCAAGCTTGGTTTATCACAAACTTGTATGCCACTAGAAGAACCAACAAAATGGCCTTCTTGTATTATTTGATTGCGTTTGCTACTTCTACACCCTCTTAACATAACATAAAAATGTTCAAACTCTAAACAACAAATAATTAACTGAGAATCCTACGAAAAAAAAATTAATTATTAAATACTTAACAATAAGTGAACTAAAATGAAGCAAAACAAATAAGAGTCACATTTGAAACTAACACCAAATGCAGAAACCAATATCAATAACGATTCAAAGAACCTCAATTTATAGAATGTTAAATCTTTAGGTTAATTTTTTTATGACAGAAAATAAAATAATTTGAAGCTAAATTAATTAAGTGTTAAATGTTTAGATCATCTCCAAAGGAGTCGTCAAATTTTGAACCTAAAATTTAAAATTTGACAGCTTATGTGGCATTTTGACAGATTTGTATGTTTTGCACTCCACTCGATATGTCGAGTTAAACTATTATTTTATTACATTATCAAGACCAGTTCATTGAAAAAACCTCCCACTCGGACCAGTTCGTGAATGCGCTGCCCTCAGAGCTCCAACAAAATCCCTCACCGGAGGAGCATTGTCAAGATCTTTCTTCAATGAATACCGGGATTGCCTCTGCTTCAACTGAATCAATTTCATTAGCAGTAATCAAAATTAGCAACTCAACATGTGAACAAAATTAGACCAAATCTTTCCATTTTTTGAGCAACCCAATTCACGAAAACGCAAAGCTGACGACTTTACCTGAGTGGCTTGATTGTCCTTGTGCCATATGATTTACTCCAGAATATTCCGTGGAGTGTTGCCCTCGCTTCTGCAACCGGAACTCGAAAGGTCCCACATAGTGCTGACCCGCTTGGATTTCTGGGTTTGGTTCTGAGAAAAAGGAAGAAGGGGAGGAGAATCGAGTGAGAGAGGATATAAAAATAATAAAAAAAATATTTAAAGCTGCTGTCAAATTTGACAGCAACCCCCTTGCTGCCAATCCATGTCATCGTCACGTATACTTATGTGGACATTTTGACATCTCCTTTGAAGATGCTTCTTAGGCCTCAAATATTTTTAGGCATACCATATCAACAGTCATCACTTAAAGTAGTACAGTTATTTAAAACAAATACTGTGGCTTATCACTTGCAGCCATGTTTCCAATTGCTCCATTTCTTGTGATTTATTAATTTTTCTTCTCTAATCAAGGGAAATTACAACATCATATTGAAAACCCCTATCGAAGCACATTAATAATCTAACTAATGATTGTGATTCAAGAAACAAACGTTGTTCATGTGCAACCAATCAGATCTCGCCCTTGCATTGTTGGTTCCAACACAGCACTCTGTACACAAAATCCCAAAAAAAAAAATCAGTAGGTAACCTACTTAATAGATTAATGTAGGCAGATGTGAATTTGAATAGCTTAAAACTCAATAGGTAACCTACTTAACAAACCAATTTGAATGGCTTAAAACTCTAAAAAATTGCAATATTTTATAGAAAAGTTTCGGTCAGACTTTATTTCAAAAACATTGCTTTGTTATTCAAATAAAAAAAAATAATATCAAAAAACCCATAACTTTAAAAGAAAAATTGTCGTAAACCCTGCAAATTTAAACAAAGAATTCTAAAAAAAAAAGGTAAATCAATTGATAAAGATGTGAGTAAATTAATTTCATAAATATGAAATCATAAACACGCCATTTCTAATACTACTGTTGGTATGGACACGTACATAAGGATGCCTAATACTACCTTTCAATTTCCTTGACGAAACTGCACTGCATGCCTCATTATTGATCCGTTGTAGCATGCAATACATATTTCTGTGCATATGAAGAATTTTCTGAGGTCAATGATATAAACCTTAACTGAAACAAAATGCTTTAAACAAAGTGCTTAATTAGTATGCTTTAATAGACCTCTATGTAAAAGAAGAACAAAATTAACTTATTAATCTTCTATGCTCTCATTTTTCCTAGGATTCAGATATTGGAAGTATGGAATTAAAGTTGCCAGTAAGTGAGACAGCCGAGTTCGTATTTGTATTATGTTCAGGAAGCTGCTCTGAGAAAGGACCTAAACAGTACATGGAGGATGAGTATATTTGCATAGATAATCTTTGTGATCGTATTGGTGAAATTGAAAACTTGCCTTCCCCTGGAGCATTTTATGGGGGGACAACCATACTCATACAAACGAAATTTCCCCTAGTTTCTTTTTGACAAAAGCCATCATATTAAATATACTCTTACTTACTATTTGTCTATGATAATCAACATTAAGATCTGTAAATACGATTGTGGTGCTTATTAATCATCGAAAAACTGGAAACAATAATGATTAAATCTGCGTCTACAATGTTTACTTTATTGCGAATGCTGCTGTACTCTTTCATAACCATGCTAATAGCTAATGCTGGGGATTGTCGAGCTATGTTGGGGAAGCGGGGAAGGGCAATTGAAGCTATCTAAAGATCACAAACCTAACTGCACCTCTGAAAGATTAAGAATTGAAAAGCTGGGTGGTGTCATCTATGATGGCTACCTCAATTATGATTTGGATTTTTGTTACACATGTATACAATACAAAAGTAGTATAGTTATTTAAACCAAAGACTCTGGCTTATCACTTGCAGCCAAGTTTCCAATTGCTCCATTTCTTGTGATTTATTAATTTTTGTTCTCTAATCAAGGGAAATTACAAAATCATATTGAAAACCCCTATCGAAGCAAATTAATAATCTAACTAATGAATGTGATTCGAGAAACAAACCTTGTTCAAGTGCAATCTACATATTTTACAGCAATAATCTGACCAGTTTGGCAAGTGGCCCTGTAGTAATGAATCAGTATTACTATTAGGCTTTCATGCTTTAAAACGAAAAAAAAAAAAAACAGTAGACTTGAAGAACCAGAACAAAATTACTGTATACTGCTTAGAAGAAATCATTCAATTGTAAAATGTGTAGGACTTCTGAATTGGGATTCACCTTATAAACAATGCCAAAACCCCCTTGGCCGAGTTTGTTAATGGGTGAGAAATTATCTGTGGCTGCTCAATGGTGCTCAGACTGAAATATTGCAACTTGGGGTGTCTCCTAGCTTCCTCAAGTTCGTCTATCTCCGCGTAGTCTGTGCTATCACATGAACCATTGTAGACATTCATTAAGATGAAATCGCATTGCTTTTATTTAGATCAAACCATTAAACAATTCGGAGGGGATGACTACTTCTCATACCTTTTGTTTTGCTCTTTTTCTTACGCCGCCAGTAGGCAAACACAATGATTAGTACCAATGCCAGCAGTACCGAAACTATTGGAATAGCCAGAGCACCCCTCTGTCTCAAAAAACCTTTTGATTTGCTGGTATGCTTAGCTACACACTAAAGTCGGACAAAGGATTAGGAAACCATGAAAAACAGAAAATCCTAAAAAAAAATCAATAAGTAGCCTACTTAATATATTAATGTAGGCAGATGTGAATTTGAATGGCTTAAAACTCAAAAATTGTGAAATTTTATACAAAAGTTTCGATCAGACCTTATTTCAAAAACATTCCTCTGTTCTTCCTGAGGCTGTGGAACAACTCCTCCACCAAACTGATTAACAGCATCTGTTTCAAGCCTAATCATTATGAGTCAATTTGGAGATTTGATAAAAGATCTCAAAAATTAAATGAATAATTCAAATAAAAAAAATCATATCAAAAGAACCCAGAACTTTAAAAGAAAAACTGTCCTAAACCCTGCAAATTTAAACGAAGAATTCTAAAATGTCTGTGCATGTTGATTTTCCAAGGTGGCAGAGGAAATTGTATAGCAGACTAACAATTCTTCATATGTTTGAAGAAAAAACTACATGCATGCGGCATCTACAAAGGTTTCTGAGCTTACCCAGGGGCCCAAATACAACATAATTAACAAAACATCAAAAACTCCCACACAAATTCATTCATCAAACCCCCAAAAAAATTTAAAAAAAAAACCACAAACGAAAAGAAAAAAACTCAGAAAATATTGATCAAAACGACGACTAAAGTATCAACCAAGTACTCACCCAAATGCAATCCAATGAGGAGAATGAATCACCGGGAGATAAGGAGAGCGGCAAGCCAAGGAGAGGGGTGACGTGATTCTTGAGTTATGGGTCTCAGATTTCCCGTTCAAGGGAAAAGGGGAGGGAATTGAATTGAAGCCATATCTTTAACAACGGAGCAGGAAGAAGAGAGATGTTTGCAACTGGTCTCTAGGATTGCGATTCAGTGGCAGACTTGAAATAATACAAACTAACTGAGGGTAAAATAGGAAGCACACTGTGCTTATGAACAGTAACACATTTGTTTTGAGTTTTAGTATAGATTAGATTTGGATTCTTTTAGTATTATTGTAGATTTCCCACAGTAATTTATACTTCTTGCTGAATAGGACCATATGATCTTCCTCATTAACTTGCTATTTTACGGGTTTAACCTTTTCCCTCTTCCCTTAATTTAATATTAATATTAGTATTATGGTCTAATAGTATTCATCTTCACTTATAAGTAAAAGGTTTTAAGTTCGATTCTCGCAAAAGACGAATTTGAACCACATTATTGCTCCCCCACTAGACCAAGCAATTACTTATATGACCCGTTAACATGACACGTAAATAACGGGTTTCGAATCAACACGATAATTAATCAGGTTATTATTGAGTCACACAATAAGAACCTGTTAATAATGGATCTTAACAAGTTTATGCACAAGTATCCCGTTTCAACACGTTAAGGAAAAAAATATTTTAATAATTTAAACTACTGAAAAGACTTACCATAAAACTCAATAGCCATAATGTATATATTGTATTAAATATGTATTGTTGCATTATTATTCTACATAAGTTAAAGTTTTATTCATTTATTTTTATTATGAGAGTTTCTTATTATTATTATTGGGATAAATTTTACTTAATATGTTGGCTAAAACTCAAATCAACTAGTATAGTATAGGCAAAAAGGTAGACTTTCAATTTTAGAGTCAATGACAAAACAAAGTACTCACTCTCATTCAGTCATACTAAATGTTTTATCTTCTTAAAAGTAAGATTAAAAAAAGGGTAAATTACACAAAACTACCTCAATTATGGGTCCATCAATGTCATACCTTTTGTTCTAAACATTACAATGTCATACCTCAACTGATGAATTCGTTGCAATGTGAAACCTCCATTAAATTTTTTGTCAATTTATTTGTTAAACGATGATATGGCAGGAGTAAGGCCCACTTCTTCTCCAATTGAAATATTAAATTAATTATTTATTAGTTTTTTAGTTTTAAGCGAGTTCGTACGAGAGCATTCCCAATATGGGTGATCCATTAGGAAGTTCTCATGTGAGTTCCTAGAAACAAAATTGTGAGGGCGTGGTAAGGGCTTAAAGCGGACAATATCGTGTTATGGTGAAGTCAGGCTCGAGATGTGGTGGGAGCATAGGTCGGGATGTGACAATTTGGTATCAGAGTCAATCCATGGACAGAAATGTGCCGACGAGGACGTCGGGCCCCTAAGGGGGGTGGATTGTAACATCTCACATCGCCTAGAGGAGTGGATCTTGTAAGCCTTATATGTATATTCTCATCTCTACCTAACACAAGGCCTTTTGGGAGCTCATTGGCTTCGGGTTCCGTAGGAACTCCGAAGTTAAGCGAGTTCACACGAGAGCATTCCTAGGATGGGTGACCCACTAGGAAGTTCTTGTGTGAGTTCCCAGAAACAAAACCGTGAAGGCGTGGTAGGGGCCCAAAATGAACAATATCGTGCCATGGTGGAGTCGGGCTCGGGATGTGGCAGAGGCCCAGGCTCGGATGTGACAACTATACTATGGGTTGAATCACAATCTCATACCTCATGTTTTAAACATTGCAATGTTTCAATGTCATACCCCAATTTATGAATTCGTTGCAATATCAGACCTATGTTAAATTTTCTGTTAATTCAATTGTTAAATGATGATGTGACAGTAGTAGGACCCACTCCTTCCTAAATTGAAATATTAAATTAATTAATTATTAATAATTTATTAATTTGTTATTATTATTTATTTATTTATTTATTTAACAATTAAAATTAATTTATAAAAAAAAAATAAAAAAATAAAAAAAAAAAAACTCTCTTTCTCACCTACTTACACTCTCTCTTCTCACCTGTCTCCCTCTCTCAATTCTCTGCTCTCACTTGTAGAGAAACAATGGCAACCATGGCCATAGAATCCAAATTTCAAACTCCAAACTCATTCTACCCCTCAAAACCCAACAAATTCCATCTAGGTCCCTCCTAAAGTCCCAACAAGCTTTCTTTCCACTACAATGTCACCCATACAGTCACCCCTGCAATCGAAACTTTGTCGCAGAATGTTTTGATGGTTACCAACACCGAAAGCAAGCTCTCCTGGACTCACTGCAACAAAACCCGAAACTATAACAACATATTCAATCTGACTCGGTCCACCTCTTACTCCCTCATCCTATGCTCCTTATCCACCTACACGAACCTGACTCGAGGCTTCACCATACCCGCTTCCTGTAACTCCAACAAGCTCTATCACGCCACGAACCGGAATTTGGGTGCAGGGATTGAACTTATCTGGCGGGATTCTCACAATGGTGGACTATTTGACTCATCTTCTCATATCTTCAACTCGAGGTGCACTGTTTTTCTAGTTCGATCTATGGCCACGGCAGCCATGGCTGCTATGGATGCAAATTTTTTCCTCCTTATTATTGGACAAAATTGCACCTACAAAACAAACAACACTTGTGGTCAAGCCCAAGAGCCTCACGCGCCCACTATGAAAGAGGGCGGGGGGCTTTGGCCAAAGAACCTCTGATGCCAAAGTTAGAATTTTGAGGGAAAAGTGTTTAGAGAATTTAGAAAAATTAGCAAGAGTGTAGAACTTAGTTTTGGAGAAAACAAGGGTGTTTATATAGGGGTGTGGCTGGCCCCTTTGGGAGGAGGAGGATCGGCCACTTGGATGGTTTTTTGGGTGAGATTCATGATTTGTTAGCTAATTAATAAATTAGTTAGGTAATAAATCAATTAATTAGGCTAATTAATATAATTAGAAAGGAATGATTTGGGGGTTACCTTGTGGAGAAGATTTGATGAGGATGGATGAAATAGGTTTTGAGTATATACCTATTTTGGGCACTTTTGACTTGATTGAAGGATGATTGCCCATTGCTTGCGAGTAGAAATCTCGGTATGTCTCAAGGGTAATCTTGTCTTTTTAAACCAAAAATCCACGTGTCGCCTCTATATTTTTCTTGATTATTTTTTGCTCCACAGCTGCCATTGTAGCACTGCAAGTGAGAACAAAGAGTGAGTGAGGGAGACAAGTGAGTGAGGAGACAAGTGAGAGGGGAGATAGCGAGTGAGTGAGAAAGAGAGTTTTTCTTTTTTAATTCCTACGAAACCCGAAGCCAATGAGCTCCCAAAAGGCCTTGTGCTAGGTAGAGATGGGAATATACATATAAGGCTTACATGATCCACTCCCCTGAGTGATGTGGGATGTTACAATAGTTGAGACAGTTTTATGTAATTTAAAACACTTTCAAAAAATATAAATATCAAGTAATTTAAAAATACTAAATACATTAAAAAATTATAATTATTTACAAGTGGGAAAAATGTGAAAAAAAATATGCAGAAGCACGTGTTCGAATTGATGGGTACATTGCATTTGAATTTTTAAAGCCATACAAACTCTCGTGAATAGTATTTGTAAGGGAGTTCAAAACAAATAAAAAATCACAATCATTAATGTACAATTGTGAAAAATTTAAATGAATGTATAAACACTCATGATTGCATCCTCTACGCTTAGACGATAGTTATATCATCGTTTAAACTTTAGACCCTCCAACCTCATGAATAGTGTTTTTATTTGCTGCAAAATAAATAAAACTCATGATAACTATTGCAGAAGTTTGAAAAAAAAATGTAAAAAAGGAATATACAATCACTCAAGCTTTACAACTTTCGTGAAGAGGTCAACTCGAAATCCGACACTATAATCCATAAACCTTAGATTTAAATTTAACCGTGGATTGTTTTTGTGATTATAGTGGCGAATTTTAGAGTTGAGCTGTGACATCCCATATCGCTCAGAGAAGTGATCCTTATATATATATATATTTCCATCCTTACCTAGCACGAGGCCTTTTGGGAGCTCACTGACTTCGGGTTCCGTAGGAACTCCGAAGTTAAGCGAGTAGCACGCGAGAGCACTCCCATGATAGGTGACTCATTGGAAAGTTCTTCTGTGAGTTTCCAGAAATAAAACCGTGAGGGCGTGGTCGGGGCCCAAAGTGGACAATATCGTGCTACGGTGGTGGAGCGGGCCCGAGAAGTGGTCCCCCCGGGGCGAGATGTGACATGAGCCCTTGACGAAAGTTGTAAACCTTATCATTACGATTGTTTATATATATATATATATATATATATATATTTTTTCACACTTTTGCATAATTAAAAAAACCTTACTTAAACAATAACCATAGGATTTAGTCTCAGTTATGTGAGATTAAACAGCTACATTGGATTCTATATCATTTATTTATTAATTTAAATATATTTTCTTCAATGAGTAACGGGGTGGGTCATATTACACGTTTATTTTAAAAAAAGTGTTATACAACACAACCCAATAAGATTTTGGGTATGATATGAAAACGACATAAACACGAGAAATACGACAATGCTAGGTTTAGCCTCCACCCCTTAATGTAGATAATATTGTTTGTTATAAAAATAAAAATAAAAATAAAAATAAAAAACTCCTCCCCTAGACTTTTATTTTTTGTCCATTTCTCTCTTGAATTATTATGAAAGACCAGTTTTCCCTATTGTCACGTTTACTCATTCCATCCAATTTTCGGCCGAAAATGTCGCATGTCGGTCATTAAATTTCAGTTTTTATTTATTATTTTCTTTGCTTCATGTTTATTTATTCTTTTTCTTGTTTAAAATGTGACAATTTTGGCGAATAATTAGACAAAATTTGAGGACATATGATTGCTAGGGTATATTGACACAAAGTAAAGGAGGAAAACATAAAGTAAAGCCCGCACTGGCACAGCCCATACATGTGATGATGAGCTCAGTTGAAAATTTTTCACCACAAACCAATGAAAAATGTGAATACGGATGGATGTTCAAACAACTTTTTTATTTTTTATTTTTTATTTTTTTAACCGAAATAAGTGTAAAATGCAGTTAACAGTATGTTTTCGAAGAATGAAAAGGGGGCTCATTGGATTATCACGTGTTTGTGTTGTTTGGATAGTTTCAAATATATGACGGTCTCGGTAGATTCAAAGTCTTGGTAGATTCTTGTATAAATAGTGAATAACTTATACGAGATAGGTACACTATCATCTTACTATCTCATGATATGGATTATGAAAGTCTTTCAGCTACAGACTGTACATAGTTGAGAAGGACTAAGGTTTTCCTTCTTTATCCCGGTTAGTCTTTTTGGTAACTCAGGCCTGTGTACTCTGGGCTTGGGCCTCCCCTTTAACTTGGGTTGTTTGCCCCTCCTTCTTTTAGGGCCTTTCCCTCCTAATTTTAGAGTATTTTTATTTTGTTATGTCTTCCTTACTGTCGGGCCTTATTTAATGATGGCCGTTTTTAAGGTGTGGACGTTAAAAGCTCACTATGGATGCAAATTTCCGTATTCTTCTTCTTGGACAAAATTGCACCTACAAAACAATTAAAACCTTAGGTTAAGGCCAAGAGCCTCACGCGCCCATGATGAATTGGGGGGAAGAGGGGACTTTGGCCGAAGAACCTCCGGTGCCAAAGTTAGAATTTGAGGGAAAAGTGTTTAGAGAAATTTGGAGAATTTAGCAAGAGAGTTTGAATTGAGTTTTAAAGAAAATGAGGTTGTTTATATAGGGGTGTGGCTGGCCACCTTGGGAGGAGATAGACCGGCCACTTGGATGGTTTAGTGGGTGAAGTTCATGATTTTTTAGCTAATTAATATAATTTAGAAAGGAATGATTTGGGGGTTACCTTGTGGAGAAGATTTGATGAGGATGGATGAAATAGATTTTGAATAAATACCTATTTTGGACGCTTTTGACTTGATTGAGGGATGATTGCCCACTGCTTGTGCGTAGAAATCTCAATGTGCCTCGAGGGTAATCTTGTATTTTTAACCCAAAAATCCACATGTTGCCTCCATATTTTTCTTGATTATTTTTGGCTTCACAAATGCCCCCACACTTGCTAAGCTGCTCGCAGGAAAGGGCAGCAGGTGTAGAGATCACCAACTTTGATGCAGATTCTTGCTTGAACTTGGAATTAGATTCTTCTAGGAAAGGGAAATAAATCGCCTCCAAAGCCTATTTAAGCTTACCTAAAGTAGGGGATTAAATCAACTTTGGAGGGCAATTATTTATCCTTACAAGAAAGAAAGAAAACTAGAGGATATTTGTTCCCCCTCCCTTAACACTCTTCTTTGCTTGGTCGTGCAAAGAACCGTCTTCTGTTGATTTCTTTGTCTTCTTCGTGCTGCACCGATGTAAGAAAAACTTAATTCTCCTTGTCTTTTTCTTGGGTGTTGTTGCTTTGGGGTAGCCGTCGGGGTGGTGCAGCATGTCGACTGGTAGGGGCTAAGAGTCGACTTGGCCTAAGCCAAGGAGGTGGTGCGGCAGGGGCCATTGTTTGTACTACTCAGCTTAACTGAAGCAAAGGACTAGCTTGGCATGGGCTGAGGAAGCGGCGTGGCATGGGCCATGGTTTGGGCTGCCACGTCTGAGCTGTTTGCCAAAAATGAGGAAGCTGCTTGAGTTTGATTTCTAAGTTACCGTATATGGAACAGTCAAGGATGGAGCTGCCAAGATCGAAGTTGCTAAAGATGAAATGTCAAATGAGCGAACTGTTGGGTGCAAAGTGACTGCTACCCCTTAGCCATTTGTTGCTTAGTTGGTCTTCAAACATTCGATCTTTTGAGCTAAGTGGCCTTCCGCACTAGAGAGCTTACCCAGATGGGTGTAAGAGAATTAGTTTACCCTCTCGCACTAGAAATCAATTAGTTTATCCTCTCGCATTGGAGAGCAGACCCTTATGGGTGTTGGGGAATTAGTTTACCGTCTCGCACTAGAGAGCAATTAGTTTGTCTTCTCACACTGAAGAGCTTACCCAGATGGGTGTCAAGGGATTGGTTTACCCTCTTGCACTGGAAAGTAATTAGTTTATCCTCTTGCATTGGAGAGCTTACCTATATAGGTGTTGGGAGATTTGTTTACCCTCTCACACTGGAGAGCAATTAGTTTATCCTCTCGCATTGGAAAGCTTACCCAAATGACTGTCAGGGGATTGGTTTACCCTCTCACACTAGAGAGCATGGAAGTCGTTGTCGTGAGTGTAGCTGAGGAAAACTGGACTATTGGATAACTGAAATAATCATCAGCCGGCAAGGTTTGTATGACGATATTCTTGAGACTTCGAACTGCTTGTGGAACCCGCGTAAGGGTGTAAGCGTAGCGAGCTACTCCCAGAATTATTGCGCCATCATTAGATGTTTCGTCATGTGTCATTTTGAGGCTTTGGTTGATGGTCTATTGAGAATTCGAATGGATTGCAAGCTTCTTCACCAGTAAGTCTTTCACTAGTGAGGGCTGCTAATAATGCATTAGCTTCGTCGTTGGATGCTTTGAAGTTTGGAGTGTCATGGGCTTGGTCGGCACAAGCCACAAGGCAAGATCAGCACAACTGGGAGCCGCGGTGCAAGATTAGCATAGTTATGAGCCATGGTAATAGATCAATGGCTGTCGGGAGTCGTGGAATAGGTCGGCACAATAGGAGTAATAATGACAGATCAAGGACTGTGAGCGCAGACCTAGGGCTGGCTTAAGCCAGGTTATGCGTAGCAAGAGGAACTGGACCACTAGGTCTATGATGCTCGGTTACTAATGATGTGATGCGTCTAAAATGTTGAGAACAAGGCCTGCCATCGGTTCTTGGTGTTTAGGTTGGTGTGTCATTCTGGTACTTGTTTGCCCCCGACACGTCATTAGGCTAAGATATTACCTTTGTCGAAACAGAAGTAATCTTTCTATTCGACAATTTATATAAGATAGTCACGTCTGCTCGATCTTGTCATTGAAAGGTAACCCGCTTATATTGGTCATGTCTCATTAGAGCGCCTCATCAGTAGCTTTGTTGCATTGGAAATCATGTAATCGCTCTGTCATAAGCCTCTCAACTTTTTCCTGAATTTTCCTCTAGTTGGGCAGTAGAGCTTCCGATTGCCCTCAATCTTGACCTGCTAGTCTAGGCTGCTCTTCTATGTGCTTGGCTCGTCTGTGTCTCTGCTGCAGTGCATGTGGTATATCCCTAGCAGGCGAGTGAATTCCTCGCAAGCCATATGTTGAACTTAAGCTGACTGAGTGACTGCTTCTTTCCATCCGTCGTGCTGCCTATTCTGATGTAAAGTGGAGGATACTCCTTGTGGGCCTAGCCGCAAATGAACTTTTCGCTTGAAAGGTTGCTCTTGTTTATTATCGGAGTGTGGTCTCAACCGTGAATGTATGCTCGTCTATGGGCCTAACTGAGAGTGCATGCTCCTTTGCATGTTAAGATGAGAATATACGCTATCTCAAGGGCCCAGTCAGGAGTGTACACTACAGGAATGCTCGGTTCGTGGCTGGTCAAGTGGCTACTTTTTAGGACATATCTGGAAAGGTTTTTTGTCTGCCTTGGTCCTACTTCGAGACACCTCATCGGGGGCACGTTGCATCTTGGTGCACTGCAGGAGCTGATTCACCAAAGTCATCTACTGTGCGCAGGTGCTTGTCAACTCTATGACTTGTCGAGACAAGGGTTGTTCACTATTAGGGTTAGAAGAGTTTGGACGAAATACGTCTCCTTGAGTAACGGAAGTGTAGTGGACTCCAGGTGCGAGATTTGAGTTGGGAAATGTCAAATCTGCGGAGAAATGAGGTGAAAATGACCTCGGTTCAATCGTCAGCCCATAAATTTGAAGCCGGGACGGTGGAACTACTAATCTTAGACCGACCTGGGCTGCTTGGAATACCACGGGAGTAAGCTGGGCAACGGAAGCAAGATGGGCTGCGGGAGCAAACTGGATTGCAAGAGCAGACTAGACTGCGGGAGTAGGCTAGGCCACAAGAATGGGCTGCTCGGCATGTGGCGCACGTGGGTGCGTGACTAGGGCTCAGCTTGGCAACGCATTGAGTTCACGTCGAGCTTGAGTGGCTCGGGCTGTCTCACCTTGGGCTTAGGTCTGTGTGGGCTTGAATGGCATAGCTTAGGCCGTGGTTGTAGCGTCGTGGGCCTTGCCGAGGGTGGTCGCCATGGTGGTTGCCATAATGGTGCCCTGTGGGGGTGGTGCCGCTCCACTCATCGTTGTGTTAAGCCTTGTAAATCACCACGGTCCTAATCCTTGAACATTGGAATTTCCATTCGTCGAGGTTTCCGAATCTCTTGCCATTGTACTTTTCTTTTACGTTTTTTCAAAGAATTTTTAGAAATAAAAATTCCTAGAATAAGAACGTACGAAAAATCTACAAATAAGCAAGGAAACAAAAAACCTTAGATGCAAGAGTCTTCTATGAATGTGTGACTCAACTCTCAATGAAAGCACCAATTTGTGGATGCAAATTTTTGTCTTCTTCTTTTTGGACAAAATTACACCTACAACCTTAGGTTTAGGCCAAGAGCCTCACGCGCCCACGATGAATTTGTTGGGGGGTGGGGGGGGTGGCTTTGGCCGAAGAACCTCCGATGCCAAAGTTAGAATTTGAGGGAAAATTGTTTAGAGAAATTTGGAGAATTTAGCAAGAGAGTTGGAATTGAGTTGTGGAGAAAATGAGGTGGTTTATATAAGGGTGTGGCCGGCCACCTTGGGAGGAGATGGACCGGCCACTTGCATGGTTTTGTGGGTGAAGTTCATGATTTGTTAGCTAATTAATAGATTAATTGGGTAATTAATCAATTAATTAGCTAATTAATATAATTTAGAAAGGAATGATTTGGGGTTACCTTGTGGAGAAGATTTATTGAGGATGGATGAAATAGGTTTTGAATAAATACCTATGTTGGGCTCTTTTGACTTGATTGAGAGATGATTGCCCACTACTTGCGCATAGAAATCTCAGTGTGCCTAGAGGGTAATCTTGTCTTTTTCACCCAAAAATCCACATGTCACTTCCATATTTTTCTTGATTATTTTTGGCTCCACACTTACCTTGCAAGCGGACGCCATCGGGTGGTGATTTGCTAAGCTCACAGGTAGAACCGGGTTTGTGATCTGGTGTAATTAAAACATTTAATTTTTTTTACTTGGTGGGTATGTATTTGTTTGATATAAAGTAGGAGGTTAAGAGCTAAGGATATGTTTGCGTATTGAAGAGGAAAAGAAAGAGAGTAGGGATGTGCAGCTAGGGTAAGGATCGATTCCAGTTAGGCTGAAACTAGCGTTACGACTACGATGTTGTAATTTATACCTTTAATTCTTTTTTTCGTTCACTGAGGCTGTTTTGGTCAATGAGAGAGGAGGAGAGTAATCTTATATCTTCAATTTTTTTTTCCTTCATTGGTGTTTTTGTCTGCCAAAGAGGGGGAGATTAGGGTTGTCTTCGGAGGGAAATAGAGGCAGAGAAAGGGAATTGGTGAGGTTGGGAGAGTTCAATTTTAGGTCGATTAATTGGGACCCTAGTAAATCCTATACTTTTATTTATTTATTTTAATTCATTGCGTGTGTTTTTGTCGGAGAGAGGGATAGGTGAGGGTTGTAGCCTGGGGCGAAAGAGAGGCAAAAAAGGGAGCTTGTGAGCTGGTGAAGGACTCGATTCCATTGGGATTTTATAAATCAAGGATTTGAATCCCTAATGGCGGGTGGTTTGCACTGGACTTGGTTGAGATCATACATTTGGAATTCAATTATATAGGTGTAAAACTTGTGCTAGGTTGTGATACATTGTGTTGTAGTTGTGAAGTTTTGTAGCAGGTAGACATTGAAGTGCAATTGGATGGGGGATGAACTATTATTTTTATGTGGCCATGGTTGTTTTAGAAAGTTGTCACACAAGTGTTGGAAATTGTGCTACACAAAACTATGACATATGATGAATGTATATGAATATCTGTGATAACTTACAAATGTTTATGACAATAAAATATAAGTTACTTACAGAAGCTTGACACTATGATATACTTAAAAAAAATGCACAAAATATACATAACAACTAGTCGTAAATATATAAGAAGGCAGACTTGACCCTAATGACCCTTGGGTGGCTTGTGAGTCGCTTTTAAGTACTTGTGCTCCTTGTAATTATCACCATCTCTTACGATGTTCTCCACGTGCAATGGGCATAGTCCCAATCATATTCCTTCCTGTTACGATGTAGATACAAACGAAATTTTCTCAAACCCATCAAAGAAAGCGGAGTCACACTCTTGTTAGAGCTGGTTTATCGCCCATAAAGTGATTGACATACGATATACATATTCCTCCTCTTTTAGAACTAGTTCATCATACTTACGCTTTTGGCTATGTATTTGGCGCTTGTATTTGGCTGATTTGTACGACACCTCGTTAAGATTTTGTTGTAATGCAACCTAAGTGGACTCTGTTCATCGCACTTTTGATGCCACATATTGACGGACTGTGAGTAATTTCCTAATTTGATATTCTCTTGTGCAATTTGATCAATCCAAATATCGAAATCAACATCACTCTCCAAATCACACATGACGTCTGTGGTTGCCATGGTTGTGGACGAATTAAGTGTTGGGACCTATATTGTCCTTGGCTTGTATTTATAGGAGATCAATTTAGTATGTCATTAAATTATCTACACCAACAAAAATCTGGATGGACAAGACGGATATATAACGGTTTGTTGTAGGTATATTCAGTTCGTATACAGTTTACAACCAATTGGTTTCAAATTCCGTCGAAATCCTGTAACTTTTTCTATAATTACATTAAGGATGTGTTGTGCTTGCTAGGAATTATTCAGTTTGTATACAGCCACATTTAATGGGGTGTGACATTTGATAGTTTTGGCTGTATGTGGGTTTTTTAGCAGTTATGAATATTTGTGTCCACTCTACTGTCGTCTTGTCAGTTAGGTCCTTCCAGAAGCACAAAATAAATTTGCATATTGACCATTGACACAAAATCTGACAAGTACACAAAAGCATATCACCATTCCCATAGGCAATGTTAAATACATAGTTTGAACATTTGAGAACCAAAAAAATGTTGCCATCCAACTCCCACATCTAATGTTAAAGACATGTACATACATTTGTGTTCTGAAAAACATGTACTTATCCCACTACCACATCCAATCTTACAGACATTGTAGAAATAATTGAGGGAAAAAAAAACATGTACTAATCCCATGCACAGAAACTTAATTCGGTGTATCATTACCAAATGTAAGGACCTCGTGTACAGTTACATCATGAATGGCTTGATAATTGGGCGGCACAAGTTGGCCATAAAACTTAAAGAATTAACCCCTTCATGCACACCAAGTTTCTTCCTCAATTCCACTTCATCCTTAGCATAGGTGCAACCGTTGGATTTCTCTATTGGTTGAGTTCTTTCAAGTATTTCATGTGGTGGAGGGAGGCAAGAATCCTTGTTGCCTCTGTTTTTAATTCTTGGTTTGCCTTTTCAACAGTTCTCAACACATGACAAATATGTTTGATTCCCCTAACCAACTAAAAGTGTTTTCTCTTGCAAAAGAAAAGATAGTGGTTTGAGTGATGTATACTTGAAAACATACAGTTTTATTGATGCCTACAACCACTGGGCCCTAAGTGTGGCTGCTTGTTGCTAGACTTTGGTTCTTTTCCAAGGGGTTGTATTCACAATGATTGGTTGATGAGATTTGGAATTGGGTGTAGGACAAACATATGTGGGAGTGAGAGTATCAAAAAGGATTGTACTGGTTTTGGGAGGTGGAGTATTAACAATGATTGGAGGAGGAGTTATGGCTATTGGTGTATTAAAAAGACTTCCTCAAGGAGCTTTGGGTGTTGGTGTATTTAATAGGGTTGAAGGAGGCGATGTGGCTGGTCTTGCCATGATTGAGTGGAGTTACTGATTCATCATAGATGTAAGGAGAGTTAGGAATTAAAGATGTAATGAAAGCTAGGAATAAAGAGAGATGAGAAATGAAAATTAATGAGTTGTGTTGACAACAATTAGGGGGGATTTAGGTGAAAACTTGGGATTAAAATCCCCTTTTTGCTGTCTTTTGCAAAGATCAAAGGATTTAGAGGGAAAAGGTTCCCCCAAAATTTTCATTTTCTGGTTGCAATTGCCGTCTCAATTATCCACCTAGCATGCTCAGGCAACTGTACTCGGATTAGACTTACTCCGAACTTGGAAAATCATGGTCCCACATTTATCCATCAAAGAAACTAGCTTCTCTCACTAACAAGTTTTGATTAAAGAATTGCAAGTTTGTAAGTATTCCCTTGGTTCCAAATGATAAACTGAGAAAACATGATGGTAGTCATGCAGCAAATGAAAATCAATATAGGAAGATTATTGGTAGCTTGTTGAATCTCACAGAAACAAAGCCAGATGTATATTGCATGCTTACTTGCCAGGTTTATGCATTGTCCTACACATAAAAATTTTAGTACAACTAAGAGAGTACTGAGATATGTACAAGGAACCTTGAATTTTGGTTTGGAGTATGAAAATGGGAAGGGAAATGTTCTAATTGGATACTATGACAATGATTGGAGTGGCTCAGATGATGATATGAAAATCACCTTAGATTATGCATTCACCTTTGGGAGTGGAATGTTCTCTTGGTCATATGTGAAATAAAACTGTGTTGTATGGTCCATAGTTGAGTAGAATACATTTGTGCCTTTGAAGCAACTGCACATGCAATATGACTTCGATTTGTGCTAGAGGATTTTGGTGAGATGCAAACGCACTCAAGTGTGATAACATTTCAGCCATTGCAATCACCAAGAATCCGGTCTTACATCAAAAGGCTAAGCACATTGATAGAATATATCATTTTATTAAAGAAGCTTTGTAACAAGGAGTTATTGATCTTCTATAATGTCCAACTAAAGAGCAAGTTGCTGACACATTCACTACACACTAGCAAAGGAGATATTAAACTACTTGAGAAACTTGCTTGGAGTGAAATATGTGAAGAGTTTAAAGCGGAGTGTTGGATTATAAACCTATTTACAAATTTTACACTTGTAATTTTCTCATTGCACAATGTGTTTTTAGTTAGTGTACAAGCTGGAATTGAACACATGTATCAAGCTCATAGGCTGGATGTAATGAAGGGCTGAGATTGCATCTGAGTGTGTGCTCACTGTCTCCTGCAACGGTCCTTTTTTGAATGTATTGAGCTCACAAACCAGCATGACTAGTGTATTAAATTTAACAGTCATATTCTCTGTGTGAATGAATAACCATTGTTGACATTCACTCTTGTACTCATCTCTCTAACAGAAACCTTTCGCTTATTGTTGTTCATCCTTTTCTGGGTTTTTAGCATCAACATCTCAGACTCTTAACAAAAGGCTCGACACGGGGCTTTCACAATATTTCAGTTAAGAACGACTCACTTCAAATTATCACATACATGTGTGAACGTCTCTTTCATTGGACACATTCTGGAGGATTCTAAAGCATTGCTGTCCATGATCACTAAAGCTTCTATTGCCCACGTCTGTCGCCAATCTAATCGAGCGGCGCATCATCCAGCCCTATTTTCCCTTAACGTCGGTAGCCCTACTTTTTGGTTGGACGGCCCTCCAGCTTTGTATGCACTTAGAAATAAGAATGGACCACCTATTTTAAGAGGTAAAAATAAAATCACTTTTTTATTTTCAATGTCTTCCCTACACAATTATTGGAGTTTTGTCCAATCCAAAATATTGTTTTTCACAGGTACCCGAAAAAAATCATACAATTTGTCCTTGTAATCTTGTGGTGGTGCTTCTTTTTCATGTCTAAATCTTAGTGGCTTAAAGTTGACCCTTTTGATTTATTATCTAAGAAATGTGATATCTACCTCTCCTTGTTTCATCAAACTCATACACAGTCACATGCATATAAAAATAACAAAAGTGTGAATAATAGTTTTCAAGCGTTTTTATCACAAATGATCATTGAAATTAATCAAAATGATCATTTTCGTCTTTTTATTTGAAACTCAATCAATGTTGTCCTCTAAACTTAAATTACAAATCATCAATTTAGTCTGCGTTGTCTAAATCCGTAAGTACTTGGTTAATTGGCTGATGTTGCCACAAGAAGCTCACACAGCCAATAATTTTTCACCATGTGGACTATACAAATTACAACTTTTTAGAAGTTTAAAATACAATTAGAAACCAAATATAATAAATTCAAAATGAATAAAATGAAGCTCAGCAAAGAATTCGTGACTTCACCATCTTCCACCTCCCCGTGGCTCTGTTTCCCTCTCCCTCCCGGCCGCCGTGTCCACTTGTCTCCAAACCATTCGCCAAAATGATCCCCAAATTCGCTGTGCCCTCCAAGAAATCTCCAAAGCAAACTCTTTTACATGCTCATGCAAAACAAGCATGTGCTATACAGATGGAAAACACAATGTTCCCCTTGCTGATGGAAAACAAACTTGTACAATACATATCGAAGGCTAACCCTATTCTCCTTGTCTCTGAAGTTTGAAGCCCGGTTATACTATCTAGCCGCGATCACTACAATAAAAACCCACTTGCGGGACAAAATATATTCTCCCCTAAAATAGTGGTTCGTCTCGTAACATGCGCAGCCATGGACATCCGTCGGGCAACTAAACCTTTCTCGACGACACCATTGGTGAACAGTCCATCAGGTACCGTTTGGTACGTGGGACGGGACGGAACAGAGTGGAAAAGGCGTTCCGTCCCACGTTTGGTGCGCCTAAAACGGGTGGAACGAGCTATTCCACGGAGACGAGTTTTGGATGAATTTTCGTTCCACCTCACCCCCTGGAACGACTCAGTTCCACATCCGTGGAACACAAAATTATAACCTCTCCGTCTCCTTCTTCTTCCTCGTTGTTTCCATCCGAGGGCATCTTTGCTCCCACTCCGTTCCGTTCCGTCCGTCTCGTCTCGTCCCATCCCGTTCCGTCTCGTCCCGTCTGCATACCACACAATACCTCAGGCAAGTCGGTGTTGACCTAAAGTAACTCGACGAACATCTATTACCCGACAAAAATGTTTCCTCGGGTAAAACTTAAATTTTTTGTTCAAAATATGAAACCTTAAAAAAAATAAAAATTCATTTGCCTGATGACTTCTGCGGTCGGGCAAGATTTATTTAATATTAAAAAGTAAATATTTTTAATTTATTTAAAACTAAATTTATTATATTAAAATCATAATATTAAACGAATTTATTTCATTAATAAAAAAAAAAGGCTATTATATCGTGAATCAATATTGAATGAACACAGAGGTTCGCCATAAACATGTCTTCAACCCTCTTTCTTCCACCAAGATTAATGCTAATGTCAATGCGGTGGGCATCTATTGAAAAAAAATTGTAAATAATTTCTATTAATTCCAAAATTCTCCAAATATTTCTTATATTCCATACAAGTATACAGTATACACAAAATTTATATTTCCTGGAAAATGTAATATATATAAAACAATATATTTTATACTAATTTATAGTACAAATAAAAAAACGAAACCATACCGCCATGAAGAAATGGGGAGAAAGAAAAAGACACAGACCTAATGAAAGAAGTAGGGTTTTCCCAACGGAATGGTTCATCGGACAACCACTAGGACGTCGTGGAGTGAAGGTTCTACCACTGTTTTTTTAACACATCATCGTCATCATTTGCCCAACAATCCGAAACTGTAAGCCGACGAAAGTGGTCATGGGTCAAAGTTTACTTAGCCAAGAACTTGGTGATCGTCCTACAAACATCAATGCATTGCGCGCCATTTTTTTTTCTTTCGGCGTCAAAAGCTTGCTCGACGGATAATTTCTTGCCCTACGAATTCTGTCTATCTTGGAAGGTTTCAGTAACCTCTAATTGTTGACCGAATTTGCCCTTACGAATTGAGGATTTTATCGGAAAAAGATTGTTTAACTGACGAAATCTTGTTCGACAGGTAAGTTTTCGTAGGACAAGTCCTATTTTCTAGTAGTAAATTAAGACGACGTACGTTCTAGTTACATACAAATGACACATAAATCAAATACACATCATTTATTTCCTCTGCCTCTAAGAGTCAAAGGCTCTTTTATCTTATCTAATCGATTAAGAAGAAGTACATGCAAGTTACATATAATCGACGAGTACATCAATTTTTGACAAAAGCTAAATCCACTAACATCACCAAGTACATGTCACACTGCACATCTAAACAGAAGGACCTTTTGTTTCTAATTGGATCATGCCACTCTTATTATTGCCATCACCACCATGATCGACTTGGGCTCTGGTTTCGAGCTTGTGCATTGGCTTCTTTCCACTTATGAAACTTGCCAAACAAGACCTCCATATCTTCTAGGGTTCTACCTTGTGTTTCCGGAAGCATCGTATAGAAGAACAACCATGCAACAGTAGCAATTCCCCCATAAAAAAAGAAGGCTCCGCCCATCGTGATGGCCTTATACAATGAAATAAACGTCATTGAGAGGACCCCACTCACCACCCTATTCATCGCCACTCCGATACTGCATCCTTGAGCGCGTAGCCTCAACGGAAAGATCTCAGAGCTATAAACCCACGTGATGGGCCCCAACCCGATAGAAAAGAACGCAGCGTACGCTAATACCATGGTCAAGCACAATGCGGTAGTCCACGTCATCTTAGCCCCGTGGTGCTGATCGATGATCGTAAGGCCCACAGCGAGAGATCCGAGGGACAATACCATGCCAGCCACACTTGTTAGAAGCAGCGGACGCCGTCCGATCCGATCAATCAAAAACGTGGCGACCAGGATAAAAATGGTCTTGGCCAATCCAACGGCTACAGTGCAGAGTAGCTTGTGGTCGGAGTTGGTTATCCCAGCCTTCTCAAAGATTCTTGGGCTGTACAGAACGACGGCGTCGATACCCGAGGCCTGCTGAAAAAAGTGGATACCGACGGCGCAAATTAAAATGTGACGAACGGCCGGCGTTGGACGGAGGAACAACTCTTTCCAGACATCTTGGCCTTGGCTGCGTTTGACGACCTGAACGACGTCATCGGTGCAGTACTCGGGGATTCCTGCAGCTTCCTTGATGTCTGCTAACCGAAGCAGGGACTCCTCTTTGGAGTCTGAGGTTTTGTTGAGAACACGTGTGGCGTCCCCAAGCCGTCCCTGCATGACGAGCCAGCGCGGCGACTCCGGCATGGCTAAGACGCCGACGCCGAGAATAACGGAGGGGACTGCGCCGATGCCGAGCATGAGCCGCCACCCTAAGTGAGTTGGAAGCTTCGAGAACGCATAGTTGGACACGTAGCCCAACAGTATCCCTATATTGACAAAGACCTAGTATACATTCACACAAATCAATTAGTAAAACATAATCAATTCATACTAAAAACAAAATCAATTCATATTTGCATATTCCAAAATTGCTTTTCTTTAACTAATAAATGAATTGAAGCTTTTCAAAGTGATTTTTGCTTTTTTATTTTATTTTTTATAAATATTTTAATCATCTATTACGTAATTTGATTTTTAAATCTATTCAATTCACATGTTAAAAAAAAATATGAGTGCATTAGAGAAAAAAAAAGTGTAGAAAAGTCATTGTCCAAAGTTATCTTTTTATACCAATCTAACATTTTCTTGTACAAAATGTTAACTTTTTTATTTTATTTTTTATTTTTTATTTATTTTTTTGTGTGGAGGAAAAGAAAAAAAAATTCCTTAAAATCACACAAAAGAATAACTCCGACATATCGAAAATACTCACAGGTTGTTTGGTATCCTTCTTGAATCCAATTTTTGGTTTTGAAACTAATGAGTATAAAGTAATTTAGCTACATTCATCATTTTTGAAAATGACAAAATTGGATCCAAGAAGGATACCAAACAGCCCCTTATATTTTCTATGATGATTTTCCTTAAAGTGTTCAAGGTGAATGGTTGTGTTAGGTCTCGCCGACATTCTGCCTGTGGCTTGGGTATGAACTTGTGATAAGCTCTAGTTATGGCTGTTTCGCTTCATGCAAAATAATACAGCTGTTATGGATGCATATAAACCAACCTCTGGGAAAGATGTGAGAAACCCGCGAGATGACGCTGGCGAGACCTCGGCGGTATAGACGGGAGCGATCATGAGGGCATACCCGATGCCTATCCCAGCCACAAACCGGCCGACCATTAGAAAGACAGTAGTTTGTGGCGAATCCCATAAGAATAGCTCCCGTGAAGAAAATGGCCCCAGCGAGGACTATGGTGTACCGGCGACCAATCCAGTCGGATGTTCTTCCGGCAGCGGCAGAGCCGATGAGGGAATAGACGTTTATAATACCGAGTAGGATCTCAATTTCGACGTCGGAAATTTTAAGGTCCTCTTTTATGTAGATTGCAGCTCCACTCATCACACCAATGTCTGTAGATGAAATAAAACCGATATCAACACATGCAAAACTATGTTGTTGCAAAAAATATTGATGACAACGAATTGTCTTAACAAATTATAATAATTTGAGATGTTCTGTCGCGCCCCAGTTTTGTATGATTAAAAACCATAAAAAACAAAGGAAATTTGATTTGGATTGCAAAATATTTATGCTGTACTGTTTTCAATAAAAAGGATAAGAGAGGAAAAAGTGGATACTATTATTTTGAAGAGCTAATAATAATACCGAAACAAATTTGAGGAAGCAAACTATGAAGTACATACTTACCATAACCTAGCAAGATTGAAGTCATGGAAGCCAAAATGGCACAAGCAAAGGCATACTTGTTTCTTTTGGGTTTCTTTGGGGGATCAAATTCGGAGAGGCCTGTGTTCCCGGGTTGTTGGCTGACGGCATTATCTTCAGCTCTCCGCCCGGCCATCTTCTCAGAGAAAAGAGATGTGGAGGGGGACCAATGTGGCGTCTAATAATTGCAGAAGTGCAATTTAGAGAGAGAGAGAGTGAAGGAGAAACTTAATCATGTGGATGTCAGATGTTTTTTGAGAACATGAGGTGGTAAGGGCTTAAATAGACACTAAAAAAGTTCACATCACTTTCATAGCATAGACAGAAACGTGAGTCACTACTCCTCTCCCTCTCTCCCTCTCTCCCCATCAGTTCTTCCATCCCTGGAACATATCCGTACAAAGCAATGACAAAAAAGATAAAATATAGTAACACTGTTTCTTTGGTTATCTTTTTCTACGTGGGGCGATGAACAACCGACCATTTCTTTGAAGATAACGTACTCATTTTGAATAAGAGAACATGTGTATATTACCACAGCCTGAATTATTTTTTTAGTTCTATTCAAAAAGAAAAATATACTCATTCATGCAATGAAATAAATATAAATGCGAGTTTTGTAATGTGAACTCTTATTTATGTAGAACATCAAAATAAATGGTATAAAAAATTAAATCAATCATTAAGATAAGAGATTCATTATCACCTGGAGTCACTTTAATCATATCTCAAACCCTCAATACCGTAAATATGTGTGCAGCAAATCACATCGGATCATTACAATGAGCATTTACGATACATGTATGTACAACTCAAATAACGAATGAGCATTTATGATACAACACATACTGTTAAATTGATTACACTTTAGTATAGATGGATTCCAACTACTTCTACATGCAGAAAGAGATGCCATTTAAAAGCTTTTGCAATTTACAATCAAAATATCCGCAGAAAGAAGAATAATATTTTTCCATCTCCTCTTTGCTGACAATGACGAGGAGGCTTGTCACAAACTCATTGGTAATCTCACTCATCTCAACCCCTCTCAGATTTTTAGTAGTCTCAATAGGTGTCCTCAAAACAACCAGGAAACTCGATCGCTCAGTCTCATAGTGTCTCTCTCTCACTCGGTATACATCAAGATATCTTTTAATGACTTAGTCACAGTGGATATTAAACAATTACAAAACATGGAACCCTAAAACATGAAGAAAATTGAATGTTCTGACATTATTACGAAGGAAGATGAGGTTTAGTAAATTGACATTTCTTCACATCTTCACCATACATACCCATACCCATATTAGGACTCAAAACCCGGACATAGGAAAATTAACACACTACTTTAGGGAACCCACTTTAGTAAATCTCGTGATAAGGTGAAAAGATTAATACTTCAGTCAAACAAAAGAAGTGAGAAAAAGAGAGAAGAGGAATTTCTCAACAACTTGTGTAGGTGCACGCATGCCAGCTTCCTAGACACAATTCAGTTATGTGAAAAGCTTATCTTACCTAGCAGCATCTACTTGCCCGAGATTTTATTAGGGATTTTGTGATTAGATCAATATATTTGCATATTCCATCAACTTGATTATAAATCATAACAACTTTCAGATTTATCCAACTTAAATCAATCTTAAATGGTCTGCAACATATAGTAAAAATAAAATATTGAAGAGTGCTAATGCCCACTTACTAATAGTTTCAAATTCAAAAGCAATTAGTATGAGTTCTAACTCCCATTGCATAATGGATTGTACACCGTTAAGGTTGAGATTGAAAAAAACAACGGAGTTGAATATAAGGACAATTAAATAGTTTAACTATTTATTTATAGATTAATAAATTAATTAATTAATCAAATTAATACGTTTGTTTTAGACATCGGATTAGTTTTGCATGAGCATTGAATAGTCAAGCCTAACTGACTTAAGTTGTGTGACAACTTAAATCATAAAAGGGCACAAAGCCCATTCATTAGTGTTTTCATGAGGGAATTGGAGAGAGCAAAAACTCTCCTTTTATCTATAGGAGGCCGGCCGCATGGCGTTGCCCCAAGCAGGGCCCGGGGGGGGGGTGTTGCGGGGTGTTTCACTAGCATCAAACTCCGAAAAATCTATGGAGCAAAGGAGTAAGGAATGCAATTTAGATTCTTAGTGCATACAAACATGATTTTGCTTTTCAATTGTTGAATAATGGATGCATTTATGTTACTCAAATGAACTAACATAATCATTTTTTTCCTTCACTTCCATTGGAAGAGACATAAGACGAAAATATTCACAATCTTAAATACACTTTTATCTTAATAGACTTTCTAAGAATAATAATACTCTAGAGTCATCATTAGACATGAGAATGGACATCCCAAAAAAATTGCGCAAGCATCACTTAATATATTATGGAAGCAAGCATTCATTTTAGTTTGCCCAAAATTTTATATTAATTTAGATTTAAAAGCTTAAAATATTTGACAATTTGATAAAGCACCAACTTAAAATCTATGAATTATTAGAAAATTTATTTTCTTGTTTCGCTTTATTATGCTATCAAATATTTTAATCCTTTAAATCTAAATTAATAGATTATTTTAGATGATATGCCTTTTGTCCTCATATCTTCAAAATGAAAAGCTTAAGAAAGTAAGATTCTATAAGATGTGGAAACGAAATCCATTCTTGTCGCAAAGCAAAAGGATACCAAAAGAAAAAAAAGAGGGACCCAGATAGACAGAGAATAAGTTAAGGTACCATACCATCAACATCAAAGGCTGATCAAGTTGCACCTCATATTACCCCCATCATTTTTCACTGCCTTTCCTCCGCAGTTATTAAAGTTTTGTCCTTTCGTTTTGTCACCTTCAAACCAGGTCCTTACTGATGATCCACCCGTGAGCGGCGATGGCCTCAAGTTGTTTTCTTCTCTAGTTTATCGAATTTGTTTGGAACTAAAGCGAGAGAGGAACATGTATTTGGCACGTGAAACATTTTAACGAAAAACGGATGAAAAGTCTTAAAAATCGGAATGTGAATTGATTATCGGCTATTAATGAAAATTCAAAGGATAATTGACTACAATAACAATTTGGAAAGTAAATAGACACAGGGTTAAAAATTTAGATTAAAAATCAGAAAATACCTCTTACTATGTGCAAAATTACTATTGTTCCACGTCATCTTTTAATATTCATATATCATCTAACAAAAAATAAAATATATTCATATTGTTGTAGTCTTAATTAAGTTAGAAAAATGATTGTGTAAATCCTAGAATTCTTATAAGATTCTACCATATCTTTTATTCTGATTATATTGTAATACCTAAAGAGTAAGGAATTTATCTTCCCTAGTACTATTAATAAAGGCACAATGAGTGAAAAATCACATCCAAAAATTCACCCAATTCTCTCTATGTTTGCATGTTTGCTGCACCCTCTCCCTCAATCCATCTATAATCCTTCAATTAAATAGTCCACACAACACGGTATCAGCACGCTCTTAACGTTGTGCTAAAGATCTTTCAGGGGAGTATTATGCTTTAATCATTATTATTATGATAAACTTTTTATTTGTTGAATTAATATACTAGTGATTCAATTTACCTTTTTGTTTTTTTTTTTTTCTTTTTTTCTTGTGTGTGTGTTTGAAGAAAGATCTTCTACAAATTCAAAGACTTTATTTCGTTTTCTACCAATCAGGTACTCCTAAAACACAAGCTTGATATTTTATACGCCTAACTTGCATGAAAACATTCCCATAATACATGGACCCCCAATTTATTATTATCTTTAATATATATATATATATATATATATTGTGTATTGGATAGTTTGTCACCATATACTATGTAGAATTTTGTGAGTCAAAATATAAAATAAAATAAAATAAAACAATAATATAGATGCAAGAAGTAGGGGTTTGAAAACCTAAAACAGTTGGACCAAAAATAAAAAAAAATAAAAAATCGAGTTGAACTGCGCCACCGAGCCGCACTGTCAAGCCAAAGGAGCCAGCAGCTCCTGGCCCCCAGAACTCACAGAAACGTCGCTGGACGTCGTCTTCTACCTTGGGATTCCAGACTCGACGCCGCTGCTATGTCATTGCCTGAAGTCGAGCGACCATGAGGCCGCACTGTCATGACGACCTGCAGTCGTCCCCTAGTGAACAAAATTGTCCTCGACGTCTTGGTCTTAGAAATTCTAGAAAAATCCGACCTAGATTTGGATACGCACCATAATTTTCACATCGAGAAAATATCGCCTCTGTCACGAACTTATGGTTCCCATTTTCGAATGGCCAACCCAACTCGTTTTTCCGTTTGAGCACACTGAGATTATTTTAGTGCCGTCGAGTTTCTCGGGCCATCCCACACCAGCCATCCCTTTTCGGCTTATTGACCATTGGGCCAGCAGTCAGCCAGATGATGGGCCGCCCTTGCATCACATTCATTTGGGCTTGTCCATGTTTTGGACCGCACTCAGTTGCTGCCGGGTTGCATTATTTTTTATCTCGTCCCATTTCCCCGCTGCAAGCCTGATGCTTGCATGCTTGTTAGGTTACCCCTGTGGTCTGCCTGAGCCCAATTCTGCAACCCAATACTGTAGAACTTTACTCCTTGGACATCAGCCATAGTTCACTGCAGGGCTGTCTCCTTTTTCGCGGACCAATTTCAAATCTTGGCTTATTTCTTGCTTCCAGCCCGCACCCAACTAAGTTGGGGGGGCCTAGGGCTAACCCTATTTTAGGACTATTTTCTAATCGTTTGGCCCGAAGCCATCTAAGGCTAATATGCTCTAAACATCATTATTTTGCTTCTACGATTAATCTATATCGTTCTAATATATTGAATTAATTTAAGTGATCAGCGGTCCTATTAATTTGATAAAAATCCAAAATTAATGGTACAACCACTTTGGAAAATTAACAATTCAATATTTTATTATTTTTTCTTTGTACCGTTGACACCCTTCATAGTCTCAAAGTTACTCGCACTTGAGTTCTTGAAGCAACCACAAATTCACTACACTTGGGTGAGTATTGTATTCTATGGTCTTATAACTAGTGTCTTTTATGAACTTGAAGTTCATCCATATTGAACTTGTGGTTTCAAATTTAGTGCATTTGAAACCTAAAATTTTCATAAAATAGTACACTCATGGAAAACATGAAGTTTTTCATGCAAACTAAACCAAACCATGTCTTAGAACCCCAAATGTTCTAACTTTGATGCTTATGAAGATTTTAATTCCATAGCACCAATCACAATTGTAACGCCCCGACCTGAATTTTTTTTTATTTCGGAATTTGTATTTAGTGGTAGGCCAAAAATGTCCTAGTTTCCCTTTATATTATTAATCACACTAACCTTTCTTTCTCAAACAATTTTCCACAAAAAAAATTTAAGCATCCAGTCCTTCCTTTTTTTTTTGTTAACCAAAGCATCTCTAATTTCTTCGTTATAACTCCGTTTCACAAATGGTTTTCACCTACGCTTTTGTAGAGTCGAGCTCTAACCAAATATACCAAGAAATAAGATAAAATATATGAGGATCGAATTCTATTCAATTTTTCATAACCATAAATCGATTTATTTTTTATTTTTCTTCACATATTCATATATTTAAATTTTCAGGGTATTACATATACACCCCCCCCCAGCGGTTAAAATAAATCTCGTCCCCGAGATTTCAACCATCAAGTTACGAAAAAAAATTAGATCTATTGCTACCATTCCTTTTATAGTGAATAAAATCATAATCTCAGTCTACGATTTTATGCAGGCTCCAAAAATAAGCAACCAACGAATAATAATTGTGAATCTCACCTACATTCTCAGATTCCCAACCACATTCATTGGCAAAATAAATATCAGAAATTCTAGCCATTCCCATTGGCAAAATAAAAATCCACATCAAGCCACAATCTCATATCCTAAAATAAATACTTGATTATCAAACCACATCTACCATTGGTTAGATAAATACTACCAGAATAATCACAATCATTGGTAAATAATTTACCATTATTGAGTATATGTTTTTCTAGCCACAATCATTGGCGCTACCCAACATCAGAAATTTTTTTGCCATATTCATCATTAGCAAAATAAATATCACACATTTCAGCCATAACCATTATCGGCCAAAGAAATATCAGAAATGCAAGCCATAATCATCAATGGCTAAATAAATATCACTCTCACTGGGTAATGGAAAGAAATTTAAAACCAAATCCGCAATACCGTTAACATTGAACGAAATCAAAATTCATTCTATGATTCATTCATTTCCACAATTAAACTAGATTACCCATAATAAAGTTAAAATCCTTATTTTTTTTTTTCCAATCTTTCTTTCAATTTGTTTATTTATTTAATTGCTTCAAGGTGCAGCCACAGATCAAATAAATTAGTGACTCGCACTTCCAAAGTTCTATTCACATTTCATCAACCAAAGAAGAGAAATTTAAATATATTACAAGTCTATTGACCAACAAAACTAAACCTTATTAACCATATAGCCACGAGAATACGTGCTGATCATCAGTTCTATTCGCAATATCAAATCCAACAATGACAACTCAAGACTATGGTAAACAAACCAATCAAAATTGTAATTATAATATTTTCCCATCAATTCTGTTCATCAAACAAAAAAAAACTCAACTGAGAAATCGTTATATTAAATGAACTCAAAATCTCATTTTATATTTTCATTCATGTCCACCAATAATAAATGAAGAAATCTTCATGGTCTTTCCAACATTCCAATTATAATGGACAAATCATAACCTCAGTTTATGATTTCATTCCGGTTCGATAAATCATCATGACTTTCATAAATATTGAAATTTCCAACCATAATTATCATTGGTCAAAAGCTTTTAAAATTTCTAGCCATAATTATCATTGACAAAACAATGATTTCATCACCTTTTTCTTATATCCCAACCAGTGACTAGTAAACAAGAAAAGATTTTAATATACCTAGCCAATACACATCACACATTTTTATTACTTCAATAATTCATTCTCACAACCCACATGGAGCTTTCCTCTAGGAAACATTGAGTCTTTGTGCCCATTCAACAATTCCTTCACATTTCACAGGTCATTTTGCCCAATTCATCGTTCACGGGCCACTTTTCCTAATCACACATCCTCGGGCCTTTTTGCCCAAATCAATATCCACGGGCTTTTTTTGCGCAACCAAACATTCCTCCTATTCACGAGCTATCAATCCCAAATTGACATCCATGGCCTTTTTCGCCCAATTCAATATCCACGGGCTCTTTTTTGGATAATTCAACATTTCTCAAATTGCACGTGTATATTACGACTTTTCCATCTACTTTTCACAATTTCACAATCATCTTAACATTCAACTTTTTCATAATGCATATCATAATATCAATCCAATTCAAGATTAATCGGAATCTCGATAAATTACTTTGCTTGGGCCTATTTTATTGGGCTAATTTGATAATGAGTTTTATTCTAACCATTAAATAAAATTATTACATGGTTTTTTGCTAAAATTCAAAGTTTTGAAATCATTTTCATTAATTTTCCTTATACAATATGGTTTTCTTTGATTTTCCGCTTTACTCATGAGACTCAACGACCTTAGATATTCTTTCATCTAATGGTGTATAATAACTAGGCCGATTATGCAAAATTGGGTCCAAAAAACTTGTGAATGCGAATGTGAACTGCTTATCTCACAAGTGAGAAGTGTTAGAAATACCGATAAATTGGCCAGAAATAAAATGTCAAAAAGGAGAAGTGCATTTTCTAGATGTACTTGGACATATTTCAGAAAGGGATTCACAAGCGACTTTCCCCTCTTGTTTTTTTTTTTTACATAAATCTATAAAACATGTGCTTAACTATTTATTTCATTTTACTAATCATCTAAATATTTCTCTAACATGTGCTTAACTATTTATTTCATTTTACTAATCATCTAAATATTTCTCTTTCTTAGCAAGTGATATCAAGTAATGGATTGCTCTGATAATTAGTGTTATTTTCTTCAACTCACAGGATTCAAAAGAAGAGTTTCTTTCATAAAATCATTTGTACATAAAATAGTGCATAAAATCATTTGTACTATTAAAAAGAAGTGTTTCTTTCATAATTTAAATGAGCTTTTGCGTTTGAATCCTGTCCTCCAATTGATCCAAGAAATTAATTGGATATTTAGGTCTCCAATTTTGTGGGCTTTTCATTAGGATTAAGCCCACCCCAAATTCATACCCTTCTTTTGTGTAGGCCCAAATGTACAAATAATATATTTTATTACGACACAATTAAATAAGACAATATATTTACATTAATATATATATATATATATATATAGAATAAGGGGTGTTTTGATATAGGCATTCATTTTAAAATATTTTAGATTAAGCATACACTCATTTTAAAAATTTAATCTAACATTTTCCTAAAATTTACTTCTCCTAAACATTTCATTTTTTTTAATTTTTTTTAATTTTAATACCTATTATCCCTATATCTATGCATTTATTATCCATCTCTATGCATTTTTTTAATTGTTTGTTACATTTTTTTTTTTGTGAATATAGTAGAATATTTGTAAAAAAATTGTCAAATTTCATTATTTGAAGAGACCCAACACATAATAAAGATTTGTTTGATTATATAGCTACGTCTGGTTTTTTTTTCTTTTCTTCACCTATTATCCCTATATCTATGCATTTATTATCCATCTCTATGCATTTTTTAATTGTTTATTATAATTTTTAATTTTTTTTTCTAAATATAATATATGTTGCAATCGTATTAGATTATGAATGTGATTATGTAAATCCTAACATATCTATGATATTTTTATGGGATTTTACCTATCTCTTAGACTAGATATTATTTTGTCAGAGTTGTAATCTTATTATAATAAGGAATTAACCTTCCATACTACCATAAATAAGGCACACTAGGGTGAAATAGAACACACCTCACAATTACACATCTCACTGTTCTAAAAATCTCCTAGGCGCTAGGCGGCTAGTCACCGCCCCGATTAATACCTAGGCGTTTGAAAATTAAGAAGGGGCACCTAAACATGCTGAGGCACCCGTCTAGACTGCATAGGCACCCGCCTAACCCGTCCAGATCCACCCCCCTTAGGGGCCCGACGTCGTCGTCAGCACACTTTTGGGCAAGGATTAGCTCTGATACCAAATTGTCACATCCCGGCCCGGGGCAAATCACTTCCCAGGTCCGCTCCACCGTCGTAGCACGATATTGTCCGCTTTGGGCTTATCATTCCCTCACGGTTTTGTTTTTGGGAACTCACGAGCAACTTCCTAGTAGGTCACCCATCATGAGATTGCTCTAGGCCCCTTCTCGCTTAACTTCAGAGTTCCTACGGAACCCGAAGCCAATGAGCTCTCAAAAGGCCTCGTGCTAGGTAAGGATGGGAATATACATTTAAGGATCACTCCCCTGGGCGATGTGGGATGTTACAATCCACCCCCCTTAGGGACCCGACATCCTCGTCGGCACATTTCCGGCCAGGGATTTGCTCTGATACGAAATTGTCACATCCCAGCCCGAGTGGGACCAACGGGGTAAGAGCCCACTCCACCATTGTAGCACGATATTGTCCGCTTTGGGCTTACCGTTCCCTCACGGTTTTGTTTTTAGGAACTCACGAGCAACTTCCTAGTGGGTCACCCATCATGGGATTGCTCTAGCCCCCTTCTTGCTTAACTTCGGAGTTCCTATAGAACCCGAAGCCAATGAGCTCCCAAAAGGCCTCGTGCTAGGTAAGGATGGGAATATACATTTAAGGATCACTCCCCTGGGCGATGTGGGATGTTACAATTTTGGGAGTTCACTGGCTTTGGGGTTCATTGGAACTCCGAAGTTAAGCAAGTTTGCGCAGAAGCAATCCTATGATGGGTGACCCACTGGGAAGTTCTCGTATGAGTTCCTAGAAACAAAACCGTGAGGGTGTGGTCGAGGCCTAAAGCAGACAATATCATGCTATGGTGGTGGAACGGGCTCGGGATGCGATGGACCCCAGGCCGAGATATGACAATTTGGTATCAAAGCCTAACCCTGGCCGACAGAAATAAATGGGCCATTGATTGACTTTAGGGGTAAAATCGGAATCTCGATAAATTACTTTGCTTGGGCCTATTTTATTGGGCTAATTTGATAATGAGTTTTGTTCTAATCATTAAATAAAATTATTACATGGTTTTTTGCTAAAATTCAAAGTTTTGAAATCATTTTCATTAGTTTTCCTTATACAATATGGTTTTCTTTGATTTTCCGCTTTACTCATGAGACTCAACGACCTTAGATATTCTTTCATTTAATGGTGTATAATAACTAGGCCGATTATGCAAAATTTAGTCCAAAAAACTTGTGAATGCGAATGTGAACTGCTTATCTCACAAGTGATAAGTGTTAGAAATACCGATAAATTGGCCAGAAATAAAATGTCAAAAAGGAGAAGTGCCTTTTCTAGATGTACTTGGACATATTTCAGAAAGGGATTCACAAGAGCTTAACTATTTATTTCATTTTACTTATCATCTAAATATTTCTCTTTCTTAGCAAGTGATATCAAGTGATAGATTGCTCTGATAGTTAGTGTTATTTTCTTCAACTGACAGGATTCAAAAGAAGAGTTTCTTTCATAAAATCATTTGTACATAAAATTAGTGCATAAAATCATTTGTACTATTAAAAAGAAGTGTTTCTTTCATAATTTAAATGAGCTTTTGCGTTTGAATCCTGTCCTCCAATTGATCCAAGAAATTAATTGGACATTTAGGTCTCCAATTTGTTTGTGGGATTTTCATTAGGATTAAGCCCACCCCAAATTCATCCCCTTCTTTTGTGGAAGCCTAAATGTACAAATTATATATTTTATTACGACACAATTAAATAAAACAATATATTTACATTAATATATATATATATAGAATAAGGGGTGTTTTGATATAGGCATTCATTTTAAAATATTTTAGATTAAGCATACACTCATTTTAAAAATTTAATCTAACATTTTCCTAAAATTTACTTCTCCTAAACATTTCGTTTTTTTTAATTTTTTAATATATATATATATATAGAATAAGGGGTGTTTTGATATAGGCATTCATTTTAAAATATTTTAGATTAAGCATACACTCATTTTAAAAATTTAATCTAACATTTTCCTAAAATTTACTTCTCCTAAACATTTCGTTTTTTTTAATTTTTTAAATTTTAATACCTATTATCCTTATATCTATGCATTTATTATCCATCTCTATGCCTTTTTTTAATTGTTTGTTACAATTTTTTTTTTGTGAATATAGTAGAATATTTGTAAAAAATTGTCAAATTTCATTATTTGAAGAGACCCAACACATAATAAAGATTTGTTTGATTATATAGTTACGTTTGGTTTTTTTTTTCTTCACCTATTATCCCTATATCTATGCATTTATTATCCATCTCTATGCATTTTTTAATTGTTTATTATAATTTTTAATTTTTTTTTCTAAATATAATATATGTTGTAGTCGTATTAGATTAGGAATGTGATTGTGTAAATCCTAACATATCTACGATATTCTTATGGGATTTTACCATATCTCTTAGACTAGATATTATCTTGTCAGAGTTGTAATCTTATTATAATAAGGAATTAACCTTCCCTACTACCATAAATAAGGCACACTAGGGTGAAATAGAACACACCTCACAATTACACATCTCTTTCTTCCACTGTTCTAAAAATCTCCTAGGCGCTAGGCGGCTAATCACTGCCTCGATTAATACCTAGGTGTTTGAAAATTAAGAAGGGGCACCTAAACATGCTAAGGCACCCGTTTAGACCGTCTATGCACCCGCCTAACCCGCCCAGATCTGCCTAGGTTGAAATTCACTTAGACAGAAAATAGATAACTTCCATTTTGAATTTATTTTTTTCAATAAATTGTAAGAGATTTGTTGAATACTTAAATGAACACATATTATAGGCTTGTTCCCCATGTTTTCATTATGTTCTAATACTTCATAATATATATGTCATTTTATTATGTAGTTTATGACGAAATTATATATATTTCAAGTATAAACAGACACTTATTTACATGAAATATAATAGATTTACTCAAATTTGTCTAGTCCGCCCAGGCGGCCACCTAGGCGCTAAACCCTAGCCCGCCGCCCAACTAGCGCCTAACGTCTTTTAGAAAATTGCTCTCTTCTCTCTCTCTATGTGATGTACCCCTTGTGATATCCCGTCCCGAGATGTTAGAAACGTACGTGTGAATTTACTATTCTACCCCTAGATCGTTAAATTATGTTTAGTGTTGTTTTGTGTGGTGTGATATGTATTGGATCACACACACACCCTGTCATCATTCTTCTCCCTTTTTGCTTTTCCTTAATTCCCTCATCTCTGTCTCTTTTCTGTCTCATTCTCTCTCTCTCCCCGAGCTCCCTTCTTCTTTCTTCTTCTTTCTTCAACCTACGAACACACACACAAACATACTCAAACCTTCACAAAACAAGAAACCAATTTCACCATCGAACTCGTGAAGTCGAGAGGAGCACAACCACACCATTTTCAGGTGAGAAATCTTACGTTTTCACGTCGATTCGACAAACTCCGATTTGAGCACTATTCATGCAAACTTAATCTAGCATGTTTTTGGACATTTTAAGCTTGTAGATGTGTTAGTGAGGTCTCAAGGAGCTTGGGAATGCTTCGTTGGGTGAATTTGGACGTTGGGAAAGCAAGGTTCAAAGTTGGCCGATTTTAGATTGTGTGGACAGGTATAATTCTTTGATTTTTAGGCCTTAAAAGTAGTCTAACGTGATTCTACTAGTCCTAAGCTTCATTTTGGTATAAAGAACGTGAAAAATGGTTGAAAAACGAGTGAGAAAACAAAGTTTGAAAATTTTGCAGTTTTCCGGCGACGGCGCCGGCGGCGGTGGCTCGCCGGAGAAGGAAGGGGAATATTCCGTTAAGTTTTAACGGAATATTCCTAAAGGAGTGACGGCGTCAGTTAGGGAATATTCCGTCAGTCAAACGGAATATTCCTGATGGCGTCAGTTGACGCCGTCAGTGTGCGTGACACGTGACTGCGCGTGTGGGCGCGTGGGTCCGTGCGTAATCAGGCGCGTGGGGGCGCGTGCGTGGTCCAAAAATTATTTTAAAAATATGGGTGTGATCCTGAGGTTGTGTAGATCACTTTGGTATATTCATTTGTCCATTTTGAGCAATGTATGAGAAATTATTACAAGGAGTTGGTTATGTGCTCTGAAATTGACGTTTTCGTAGCTTTTTTGCGTATAGGTGATACGTACTCCGAGGACGAGCGTATTCACTCGAGGCAGGGGGGCTACGACCCTTCCACTTATCAGTGAGTGGGCTTTTGTTTTCCGTATATACCTATATACTTTAAATTCCCAGAAATAGAATAAAAAGAGTTAATTGATTTATGCCATGCACTTTAGTATTATCGCTCATGCATCATCACATACATTAGTAACGGCATACATTTATATAATTGTATTTGGTGCTGTGGACGCACAGGTAAGTGCCAGGTAAGTGGTTTCATGTTGTTATGCAATTGTAGTTTGAGATGCTTAGAGAGCTCATTATCTGCACCCCGGTGTTAGTGCTCCCGCCCATGGCTAGGGCATAGCCTTCACGTGTATGTTCACCTCCCGCACCACACGCTCAGCTTGGATCCAGGTTAGGTGCACAGCCTGTCGTACAGACCACATTAGGTGGTTCCAACTCGTAGGTGACCCGCGATTTATCGCACAGCTTCACGTGATCGTAGCACTAGAGCGTATATATATATTACACCAAGCCTGTCGTACAGACCACGTTAGGTGGTTCCGACTCGTGTGCAGATTCGGTTAGTGAGTTGAGATTGGAGCTCTATAGACCGCCGTACAGGTCACGTTAGGTGACTCCCGGCTGCTAGATTAGATGTTATTGATATGAGTTGTGCCTGAGCGTTACATTATATTATGAGAATTCGATGTGGCATTACTATGTATGATTGGCATATCTTGGAGCATGATTGGCATATCTTGGAGCATGATTGGCATATCTATACATATGTATATACGTTTACTTTCTGGGATGTATACAGGTTTTACGGCGAGGGGTTAGAATGTGTTTTGTTAAAGAGTTTTCAAAGAGCTTTGTTTTTGCCCACTCACGCTTTTGTTTTGCGCCCCTCCAGGTTCTAGTTGCTCAGCGGTTGCGGTGGTCTTCCCAGAGGGCGTCCCGGCATTTCTGACAGATACTCACCAATGTAGGGTCACCTTCAGGTGTATTATTGTCGTATTATTATCTTTGGACTGCTGTAGTCTTGCTCTGAACTTAGCGTCTCACTTACGCTAGTACTTGTCTTAATACTTTGTATGCTAGGTTTTAATTTATTCGTACTTTTACATTACTTTCTCTAGCTTCCGCACGTGCACATGGCTACGTCACCTCCGGGTGACGGCCAGCATGCCCTGATCTCGGTTGGGGTGTGTCACCCCCTCTCTCTATGGCCTCCATAATTGTTCAGTAAATTATGCCTGCAACACGTTATCAACATGTTATTGATGCTGTGCTAAAGAGAGTTTGATATTCAATCAGGGGAGTATTACGTTTTTTTTATGATTAATTTATCACTTTATTGAATTGATCTACATGATATTGATTCAATTTAATTTTTCTTTATTGAACGTGATGTAACACATTGGAAATACAATTCTGATTTTCCGAGAATGATCTTCTACGAGTTCAAAGGCTAATTGTTATCTGGTTCTTTTAAAATAAAGGAAGATATTTGAAACGATTATGAATCATAAAAATATTCTCCATGATGCATGAATCCCCTACATTTATATTTACCTTCTGATATATATTGTATATGTTTCATATATTTGTCAATATATACACGTTTCATGCATTACGCAATTTTTGCTATGTGAAATTTGTAATTCAAAGAATCAAAAGAAAACAGAAGCATGAATTTTTTTTTTTTGGTTCTTTAAACCCTAAAAATCTAATGAAAAAAAAAGAAGAAAAAAGGAAGAAAAGAATGGGGAAAAATCGTTGAGCCAAGCTGCGCCTAGCTGGCCTGAAGCCAAGCTAAGCTGCACAGCCACAGACAATAGCCCTTTTGGGCTTTGTTGTGCACGGAATCCAAAGCCTAATGTCGGGCCTCTCTCATCTGATAGGCCCGCTTTCCATCAACCTCAAGCAGCTGACTGGGTTTGTCCTTCTTATTTCCCTCGGCCTGTGTTGCAACAATAAACCTACTACTTTACTTGTTGCACACCGAGCCCTTGCCTAAAACAATGGGCCTATCCTATCAGCCTGCAACTGCGTTGATGAGCCCTGCTCCTTGACCCGCCCTTGTCCTATGGGCCACTTTTTTTCTTTTTCTTTCTTGGCCCGTGACTGCAGCAAGCCTGCAAGCTTGTTTTTACAAGTTGTTAGGGCCTGCAGCATGCAATTTCAGTGCTGGGCTGCCTTTATTTCTCGGCTCAAAGCCATTTTTGGCTTTTTATTTATTTATTTTTTTTTTCAGCCCTCACCCATATTTTTGCTAAGGTTCTAAAAAACGCTAAACGCTAGTTGGGTAGCTAGGTGGGGCCTAGGCCCGCCTAGGCGGATTAAGCGGATTTAAGTAAATCTATTATATTTCGTGTAAATAAGCGTATGTTTATACTTAAAATATATATAGTTTCATCATTAACTACAAAATAGAATCACATGTATATTATGAAGTATCGGAACATAATGAAAATATGGTGAACAAACATATAACGTGCGTTCATTTAAGTATTCAACAAGTCTCTTACAATTTATTGAAAAAATAAAATGCTAAATGAAAGTTATCTATTTTCTGTCTAAGTGAGTTGCAAATTAGGTAGGTGCCTAGGCGAGTCTGGATAGGTTAGGCAGGTGACTCAACAGGTCTAGGTGCCCTTTCTTAATTTTCAAATGCCTAGGCATTAATTTGGACGGTGGCTTCCTAGCGCCTAGGTGAGGATTTTTAGAACAATGATTTTTGGTGCCCAATTTCATGGCCTTAGCCAATTTTTGGGCTTTTCTTTTGAATGGCCCGCAGTTGTCTAGCCCAAAATATGGCCTAAATCTTTATATTTCTTTGCTTCTACGATCGACCCTGAGTGGTCCGATTTATTGAGTTAATTAAAAGTGACCAGCAGTCTATTAATCAGACAAGAAATCCAAAATTATTGGCTTGAAGCTCACTTTTGGACATTAAGAATTCAATATTTTAATTCTCTTTTTTGAACCGTTGACATCATTTTGTAGTCCCGAAGCACTCACACTTAAGTTCCCAAAACAACTCAAATCCATTACACTTAAATCAACATATTGTATTATGTGTTTTTGCAGGAACTTCTCTCTTATGAACTAAACATTCATAAACTAAATTGAACCTATAGTTTCAAATTTAGTGCCTTTGAAACCCGAAGTTTTCATAAAACAAATACACCCATGACCCGACGTTTTCATGAACACCATGTCATAGAAATCTAATGTTCTAACTTTGATGCTTATGGATATTTAATTTCCTATAACACTATTCACAATCTTGTTCCCTCCAATTCAGTGGATTGTCGAACTGTCACAAGCTTGATTTTCCTAATTTGGACTTTTCTAATAGAAACCACTTTATGTGGGATACAAGACGTGAATCTCCACTTAACTATCAAGTTGTCACATCCCGGCCCAGGGTGGATCACTTCCTGGGCCCGCTTCACCACCGTAGCATGATATTGTCCGCTTTGGGCCCTAACCACGCCCTCATGGTTTTGTTTCTAGGAACTCACACAAGAACTTCCCAGTGGGTCACCCATCCTGAGAATGCTCTCGCACTTTACTCGCTTAACTTCGGAGTTCCCATGGAACCCGAAGCCGGTGAGCTCCGAAAAGGCCTCGTGCTAGGTATAGATGGGAATATACATTTAAGGATCACTCCCCTGGACGATGTGGGATGTCACAATCCACCCCCCTTAGGGGCCCGACTGTTGGAAATGTGCCCTAAAACCAATCATATGATGATACTTTACGGACATTTCAAACTAATGTAGTTCATTTCAAACTAATGTAGTTTAAATGTAAAGGGCAAAGATTATTGTTTGAGCCGTCACATATAAATGTTATATGCTTAAACGATAAGTCCAAGGAATATGTGATTGGAAGAATGCGATCTAAAGAAGTTAGATTCATGAGACCATTCTTTCGTTGACACATCCTAAACGTTCCTGATCATAGGATTGTCAATTGGGCATTGACAGTCCGTTAAGATCAGTACGTGCTATGTCTTCTCTCAGGGAGAGTGACTAGTCTCGAGTCATTGGTGTGTGTGACATCAAGACAAGTACGTAGGTGCTCAATAGAGAATGAGTTCACTGAACACGATCAACGAAGAGTTCTCATATTCATGTCACATGAGAACTCATGGTTGGGATAATGCAAATTAGTCTTTTGACCTGAGGCATCACAGTTGTCTTGTGGTTAGGTCCTTAATCTTTGATTATGTCAACGTCACTCTATCAGGGTGTCCATGGCATCGTTGGGGTTAAGCCACTTAGCCATGAAGGCAAGTGAATGCGCAACAAGGGATCTCTAACCTTCAAACTGTTTGAGGGAGAATACTCTATGATATGATTTAGAATCTCTGGCCAGAGTATGAATGAGATGTTGGAATGCGTTACAGATCACATTCAAGGTAATCATATAAGTACAAGATTCACATTGGATAGTAGACATGAATAAACTATCAAACCAAACAATGTGGTCAAGAGTATTGTATTAGAGAAAGACCGTATTGCATTTGTAATCCTAAACTGAATAGGTTCTCCACCTCTTCTGATTAGCTTGGGTAACCATGATATGCTGCTAGGTGTCACTCATGGTTTGTGGAAGCCCTAAAAGTGTATTATCACTAACGGGAGAATTGAAAGTAAGTTTCAATTCACAATCGATTTGAAAGAGTTTGAATCGCCCACTGCCTCGCTAAAAGGAACCTAATGGATCGTACACCGTGTAAGGTAGAGTTTGAAGAAACAACCGAGATGAGTAAGAATAATTAAATGGTTTAATTATTTATCTAAGGCTAGGATTAATTAATATGTTAATTAATCAAACGAATAAGTTCGTTAAAGACCTCGGGTTAGTTTTGGGCCGCAAGGCCCAATGAGATTTGAATGTCAAGCCCATTAACTCAAGTTGTATGACAACTTGAATAAAACAAAGGGCTTGAAAGCCCAATAAACCTATAGGCTAGCCATGTGTAAAAGAATAGGGCTTTTGGTCCATTAGGTCACTTATTTGAAGGGACTATATAAAGGACTTTATAGCCTAAAATTTACTAAGGGTTATTTTTGGGGAAAGGATGAGAACACAAGCTCTCCTTTCTCTCAAAAATTTTGGCCAATCTAGAGGGGAATAGCTAGCAATCTTACTTCCTCTAGGTCACTCATTTCTTCTACAATATACCTTGGTGTGGAGACTTAGAGGTTCTCAATTTTGGGAACTTGGAGAAACCTTTTCATCCATCCAAATCCATGGATCCAAGATGCAAGGAATGAAGGCCCTCTCTTTGGGTGATTAGCCTTTGCTTATGCAAAGAGGAATCTACAAAGGTATTGATTTCTCAACTCACTTTGTTTTGAGTTGAGTCTTGGTTCACCTATCTACTAGGCTTTGAATTTCATGGGTAAATGTTTTGTTTTAAGTGTATACAAGCATGATTCCGCCTTTAATTGTTAATTGCATGCTATTGATGTTGCTTAAATAAATATGTTTTTCACAAATTTTCCTTCAAGTGGTATCAAGAGCCTAAGTCTAGTAGTTGGTGAATCCTTTTGGGTTTTGTAGTTCATAGTTTGTGATTTGAATGTTGTAATTGTTACAAACTTTATTCTTGCTTCTTTGAATGTAAATTTTATTAGAAAATTTGCCATCTCAAATGTTGTAGATGTAGTTCATATGAGCATGAATTTTGGAGCTAAAATTTGGTGCCATGTTTTTTGGGAAATTCGGCCAAATCCAAAGGGTGGAATTTTGGGTTCTTGTTTGACTTGTTAAAATTGTTTTAAAGTGACTTTTGGAACCCCTATGTACCCTAGTATGGTTGTATGTTATTTCCCTTAAGTTTGAGTGGTTTTGGGATGTTTTTGGGTGAAGAATGTTCATGGAGCTCTTATGGGTTTTCATGAATGTTCTTCATTGTTCTTGATATGTTCTTGCCAAGAACAAAAGGTTTGGTGTTTTGATTCAAAGTTTTGATTTATTTCATAAAAGTTTTGTTTTGAAATATTTCTTATGTTTAAATATATTAGATATTTATTTTGAAAAATTAAAGAAATTATAGTGGGTTTGGTGTGTAATGATTTATTCCATTACATACACCCCACTTACAAAACTTTGAAATTTTTTTTATAAACTTTGCTTCAATGGCCGGCCACCCTAATCAATTAGGGTCCTTGTGGGGCTTTCATGCAATTATATAAAGTTTTGATACTTTTGTGTATTTGCATTTTGACCCAAAAGTTTACGTTTTTACGTAAAGGTCCAAAATCACTAAAAGGACAAATTGTTTTGCTCCTTTAATGAAGTTTTATTTTTTGTGGAAAATTTTGGGTTCTAGTTGTAATTACATGAAGTAGTGGACTTTTGTGTTTTTACAAAGTGACCCCAAAAGTTTAAGTTTTTGCAAAATAGCCCAAAAGTTGAGGTTAATTGCACTATGGCCCAAACAAGTTGAGGTCATAGCATTTTGGCCCAAATTAGGTAGAGAACAAAATTGTTTTGTTTCTTTAAATGAGAATTGGATTTTCATTTCATTTAGCTCCATTTAAATCAATTCTATGGATACAAAAACCAAATGAAAATGTTGCATTCAAGTTTAATTAGTTAAAGCGTTAATTAATTAAAGAAAGGGTGATTATGAACCTTAGCCTACGATAATTGAGCTATGTGAAAGGCCGTTTCAAATTTGTTTGAACCATGGGAATGTGTAGATTAAATTTTGGTTGTAATTTGATATGATCAATTGTTGTAAAAGAGCATAAGCTCTTCTTTACTTTAAAGTAATTTGATTTGATCAATTGTTGTAAAAGAGCATAAGCTCTTATTTACTTTGAAGTACTCATTTCTTGTTTTATTCGATATGCATGAAATTGGAGTAGTTGGGTCCAACGCCCAATAAGACAACACGCCTTAATGTGATTAAACGCGTAACTAAAATCAATCTCCATCCCTAGACCGAGATTCAACACTAGGCTCGTGTTTGAATCGAATCAAAGGTTCATAGTCATCCTAAGGCCCTAAGGCAACTATATAGTCCATCAATGAATGCAAACCTTATGTTAGTAGTATCATATACTCTTGCTTTAAAAACCGTTTTAAAAGCTTAGTGGGAGTATTATATACAACTAAATCAATCAAATGGACCAATAGTTGTAATAGGACCAAAATGTTTTAATTGGATTAAAATGTATGTTTATATGTGATGAGACCTAAAACCCTCAACCAAATCAATATTAAGTTGATAAGCGAGAGATGCTTTGAATATCTCTTCGTGGCCTTCCGCCGTGGTAGGCTTCAATCGTTTGTGACTTGTACACCGGCTTCACCCTATCATGGGGGAGTACAAAGTGCATGCTTACACTCAGGAGGAGTCTATACGCATATGATGAGGTGAGTGTAGGCAACGAGGATGGCCAATATCATATCATTGTGAGGCTATTCTTGAACCCCTTCATGAACTAAGCATGGTGGGAATAACTTAACTAAGTGCAATGGCGCCGATATCATATCATTGTGAGGCAACATTCTCTAGAGGCCAAATAAGATGGGTACTTGCATGAGATGCAAATGAGTAAGCGTACTCTCTCATTATTATTAATGCTAGCCAATATCGTATCATCGTGAGGTGGGCTTGGTAATGGTGAGCCTCCCATACCCTACTAAGAGTTTCCTCCAAAACTCTCGAATTCCGATGAGGGATATGGAATTTGCCAAAAATAGTGGGTGGTGCTAATTGATTTAAAGACCCGAATCAAATAGCTTAAAATCAATCAATTTATATTCGTTATGTATTTGTTTACCAATATATTTGCAAACGCTATCCAAAACTTGACAAAGAAAAACCAAATGCTTTAATTTCCGGACTTAGTTCTACAATCCTATAGATTGTCTTTAATGGCTTGTAGATGTAACTAAGTAGTCTCATCCTCACAATCTTCCTATTGATAATGTATCATTGGAAGAATATGTTAGATAAGTCTAACATGAGAAGGACAACACTTTTAATGTCATAATTCTTCAAATACAAATTGTTGTATGAAGAAATAAGAGTTACTTTGAACAACCCTTAATCAACACAAACTTTAGTGCTTGTCTCTTTGTTACACGAACAAGGAACTTGAGAAGTAAGCACAAGGGCATGGACACTTTATGTGCCATGATTCTTCACTTACAAAATGTTGTATGAAGAAATGAGAGTTGCCTTGAACAACTCTTGAAAGTTTGTTATTATGTTTAGAACATAATGGTTGGTTGACAAAAATAGTCCATTTATATGGACTTATGATGATTTTGAATCATTGAGTGTTGAAGTGTTAAACCACTTAACGAGATGGAAACTAGGCAAGGACTTCACCTTTGTGTCCCTATCCTAATGGTTCACTAAGTTTATTGTAAACTATATAGTGAACAATAACCGCACGCTCTCCAAATCGTTTGATGTGTATAACACATTTGAAATAAGTTTCAAGAGAGATAGTGGAAGTTTAGGGACCATGACTATTGTAGTCAAAAGGGAAGTCAAATGAAGAAGGCAAAATAACTCCAAGGGAACAAACTTTCTTTATGAAATGATGGACATTGGAAGGGGTATTTGCAAGAAATGTCTTGCAAGTGTCAAGAACACACATTTCGAAGGTGTTGTAATATGTTCTTGAAATAGTTCAAAACAGTTGGTTCTTCTACTTGAATGCTTGATTCCGTATTAGTAACTATGTTTTACAATTGTTGTAAAAGTGTGCTAATAAGAAGTAGAAGATTAAATGAGAGAAGAGAAAGTACTGCACATTCCAAACGTGAATCAAATATAGATCTCTGCGAAAGCGGATTTTCTTACTTCCTCATATGAACTACCAAAGAAATTGGAAAATACTAAAGATTGTCTTTACATTCCAATTTTAAGGAACTTAAATCCGTTACTATAGTAGAGATGGATAAATGTTTTGTTTGACAAAACATTGTTCTTTATTAATCAAAAATTAGATTATTGTAATTTAATTGGTTGTCTCTATAGTAGAGATGATGTGGTAGTTTAAACTGTTTAGAATACGATGATGCTTAAAACCCAAAAGGTTGCAAGGTAGTGACTAATCCCAACTGAGTTGTGATACCTCTAAAACATAAGTTACGAGTTGGTCATAGATGGATGCTTTGGATCGTTAGATCCGGATCCAATACCTTCTTGTTAAAATTGCATAGAGGCGAAATGTTTGAATCTTTATTCTTTTTGGAAAGAAGAAAGAATCACAAAGTTGTTGAGGTTGATTCACTTAGATGTTAGTGGCACTTGTCCACAACATAATACTACTCATGTTGTATGACATTCACCGAAGATCACTCTCGGTTGGACTATAGTTTATTTTGAATAAACACAAGTCCGAATACTTTGCAAAAGGTTTCAAAGAATTCAAGAAATGTAAGTAGATGAGTAAGACGTCTAAAGTATTTACCTCCTTAGATTTGATCCAAGGAAAAAGTAACACTTTAGATTAATTTCCTTGAAAAATATCAAGGAAAGTAGCATCATAAGATAATGAATTTCTCCATTAGGAGAAGAATGAACATAAATAAGATTTAGTTCGTTGGACATTATCAATTACCCATATATATATGATATATACTTCTAAGACATGTTAGTTGTAGAGATCCATCCATCATGGATCTTAGCAAGCTAGTGGGAGCCATAAGCGTCTTATGAGAAAAGATCAATTGTTTGATTTCTCATAAAGATGTAAATGAATCTTTTGTTTACTAGGTTTACAAAAGATTAGTGGGAGTTGATCATATTCCTAAATAAGAATATATATACATGATATATATTTTGAAAATGAAAGGAATTCTTCATCGTTAAAGTAATGACTTTAAACATTCTATAATGATAGAATGTATATGGGAGACATAGTCTATATACATGGGATGGAAATCTATAATGATAGATTTGAAGATATAATTGGATTATATCAATCCCTAAAATAGACAATGAGATGCTAGGAAGTTTCTCATATGATGATAAACTTCAATTAGAATGACAATTCTAGTGAGACTAGGAAGTTGTTCTTCTCAAAGGGAATGTACCCTTTGACTCCCAAAGAAATAATGCGTAAATAGAATCCTTTATGCATACGCAGAAAGGTGATTTATGTATTTCATATTGTATGAAAACATTGATATAAGTCGTACCTAGAACGGTACAAGATGATATCAGTGCAAGCCCAGGATCAGAACCATGGCAACTGTCAAGTGAATCCTTAGGTATTTAAGAAATACTAAGGATGGATTCCTCAAGAATGAGGAAGAATTAGAGTAACGTAATGGAAGCGTAAATGTATTAGATTATGAATCTAATCCATCATAGAATATCTCTTCATTATGAATGAAGTGATAAAGAGATATCTCTTTATTATGACTAAAGAGATATTTGAGTGGAAACGTTAAAAGTAAATGACTTTAATGTGTTCCATCATGTATGCAAAATATATTGCCATATAGAAGCTTACAACATTGTTGTTTGGATGGGAAAGTTCATTCATGAACTCTTCATTCGGTTCCAACCAGAAAGTGTATGACACTAATGGGGCGATAGCTCAAGCCAAGGAATCAAGGTCTCATCAAGGTCCGAACTCAAATGAGAGACTGAACCACATGATTGAGAATCATGTATAATGGTGACGTCGTTATTCTCAAGGTTGCTTTTATGGATAACATATAGATATCCATTGTTTAGGCCTACTACTCAGCCATTTATGAAATGAATTACAGAAGAGGTATCATCAATGATGACTAAGCTGATTGGCTCTAGTGCAAGTGGGAGATTGTTGGAAATGTGCCCTAAAACCAATCATATGATGATACTTTACGGACATTTCAAACTAATGTAGTTCATTTCAAACTAATGTAGTTTAAATGTAAAGGGCAAAGATTATTGTTTGAGCCGTCACATATAAATGTTATATGCTTAAACGATAAGTCCAAGGAATATGTGATTGGAAGAATGCGATCTAAAGAAGTTAGATTCATGAGACCATTCTTTCGTTGACACATCCTAAACGTTCCTGATCATAGGATTGTCAATTGGGCATTGACAGTCCGTTAAGATCAGTACGTGCTATGTCTTCTCTCAGGGAGAGTGACTAGTCTCGAGTCATTGGTGTGTGTGACATCAAGACAAGTACGTAGGTGCTCAATAGAGAATGAGTTCACTGAACACGATCAACGAAGAGTTCTCATATTCATGTCACATGAGAACTCATGGTTGGGATAATGCAAATTAGTCTTTTGACCTGAGGCATCACAGTTGTCTTGTGGTTAGGTCCTTAATCTTTGATTATGTCAACGTCACTCTATCAGGGTGTCCATGGCATCGTTGGGGTTAAGCCACTTAGCCATGGAGGCAAGTGAATGCGCAACAAGGGATCTCTAACCTTCAAACTGTTTGAGGGAGAATACTCTATGATATGATTTAGAATCTCTGGCCAGAGTATGAATGAGATGTTGGAATGCGTTCCAGATCACATTCAAGGTAATCATATAAGTACAAGATTCACATTGGATAGTAGACATGAATAAACTATCAAACCAAACAATGTGGTCAAGAGTATTGTATTAGAGAAAGACCGTATTGCATTTGTAATCCTAAACTGAATAGGTTCTCCACCTCTTCTGATTAGCTTGGGTAACCATGATATGCTGCTAGGTGTCACTCATGGTTTGTGGAAGCCCTAAAAGTGTATTATCACTAACGGGAGAATTGAAAGTAAGTTTCAATTCACAATCGATTTGAAAGAGTTTGAATCGCCCACTGCCTCGCTAAAAGGAACCTAATGGATCGTACACCGTGTAAGGTAGAGTTTGAAGAAACAACCGAGATGAGTAAGAATAATTAAATGGTTTAATTATTTATCTAAGGCTAGGATTAATTAATATGTTAATTAATCAAACGAATAAGTTCGTTAAAGACCTCGGGTTAGTTTTGGGCCGCAAGGCCCAATGAGATTTGAATGTCAAGCCCATTAACTCAAGTTGTATGACAACTTGAATAAAACAAAGGGCTTGAAAGCCCAATAAACCTATAGGCTAGCCATGTGTAAAAGAATAGGGCTTTTGGTCCATTAGGTCACTTATTTGAAGGGACTATATAAAGGACTTTATAGCCTAAAATTTACTAAGGGTTATTTTTGGGGAAAGGATGAGAACACAAGCTCTCCTTTCTCTCAAAAATTTTGGCCAATCTAGAGGGGAATAGCTAGCAATCTTACTTCCTCTAGGTCACTCATTTCTTCTACAATATACCTTGGTGTGGAGACTTAGAGGTTCTCAATTTTGGGAACTTGGAGAAACCTTTTCATCCATCCAAATCCATGGATCCAAGATGCAAGGAATGAAGGCCCTCTCTTTGGGTGATTAGCCTTTGCTTATGCAAAGAGGAATCTACAAAGGTATTGATTTCTCAACTCACTTTGTTTTGAGTTGAGTCTTGGTTCACCTATCTACTAGGCTTTGAATTTCATGGGTAAATGTTTTGTTTTAAGTGTATACAAGCATGATTCCGCCTTTAATTGTTAATTGCATGCTATTGATGTTGCTTAAATAAACATGTTTTTCACAAATTTTCCTTCACCGACGTCCTCGTCGGCACACACGCGACCAGGGTTAGGCTCTGATACCAATTGTCACATCCCGGCCCAGGGCGGACCACTTCCCGGGCCCACTCCACCACCGTAGCATGATATGGTCCGCTTTGGGCCCTGACCACGCCCTCGCGGTTTTGTTTCTGGGAACTCACAAAAGAACTTCCCAGTGGGTTAGCCATCCTGGAAATGCTCTCGCGCGCTACTTGCTTAACTTCGGAGTTCCTATAGAACCCGAAGCCGGTGAGCTCCCAAAAGGCCTCGTGCTAGGTATAGATGGGAATATACATTTAATGATCACTTCCCTGGACGATGTGGGATGTCACACAAGTAGCTAAGAAACCATTGAAGCCAACAATGGCATGGAGAAGCTGAATAAGCCTCAACCATGATCTTCATTCGAAGACTTATGCCCGAAGCATTACCTATGGAAGTACCTCCCGAACGAGGATTCCATGGCTCTTTGGCTAGCTCCTATGGACAGTCTAATCATGAAAGACATTGCCTGAAGCACACCATGATTACATCCATGAATAAGTACAATTCTGAAGTTTATAAATCCGATAGAATTTCAACTCGAGAATACTTTTTCTCATCCTTCCATGTTTCTAACTTGCTCCTAAAGCAGTAGTGTATAAAGCAAAAGTTTACCAAATTCTTGGATCTGATTACTACCACAAACATGAGAGAAAGGTACAGACCCAGCTTCAGTTAAAGTCTACCGAATGGTACAAGCCCAGTTTGGCTAGAGTCTACTGAATGACTCAACCCAGTTCGGTCAAAGCCTACCGAATGGTGGTGCCTTGCTTCGACAGGGATGCACTGAAAGGCATGCTCTGCTTCAGTAGAAATGCATCGAATGATAATGCTTTGCTTCTACAGAGGTCTACTGAACAAACCCCTCTAGCTTCGGCTGGAGCCTACCGAACCTAAGTATAGGTCTTTCTTTCTCATAATCCAATTTTGAGTTTGGTTTTACAACATATGGTAGAATCAGGGCTTGCCAAGGTGTGGCATCATGCCCAAAGCATGATCGTTGGCACCTAAGACCTAAAACTTCAGATAAGGGATAATATTTCCAAACCTCAACCCTACAAAATCTTCTTCCATCTCAATCGAATAGATCATTGGTTATGCATCTGTTCATGCCTCTACCAATGTTTTGAGGATTACCATTCTAGTAGTCAATATGTGAAACTAATTTTACTCCATCAAACATCGTTGGAAGAGCAGAATTTTGATATGGATGGCCTTGTTGGTCAAATCTACTTAGTAAACCATTTACTTTGTGAATATTTCTTTATGTTCTTGGTTCACATTTGGTGGTTGTTTTAGTTATGGATAAGCTTATTGATATTGTCCTCGAATATGAGTTAATTGAATCTTGTTTCTTAAAACATGTGACCAAATTCAATCAAACACATGATTAGGTAGGAATGTGGGAAAGTTAGTTGTTTGGATGAATGTGATACTATGCACACTAACTTTATACCTAAATCACATCTCTAGCAACGATTTAGGTATATCCAACTTGATTAAGAGTATTGGCATGTTCCTCGTTGTATGAATTGTACTAAATAACCAGTTAAGAAACTTTATATTCTCTCCGTTCTGGAAGAACGTCGTTGAGTTTTAAGGATATTCAAGAGTGATGATCTTGAATGAAACCATTGAAGAAAATAGAGTGGAATATCTTTGCACCACCTCCAAAAATGAACCTGAAGCTTTGCCTTGGGGCTAATGGGCTGCCTCCTAACTAGGAACATGCCACATATGGTCGGCTTGGGGCCAGGTGATTCAACTAGTTTACTTGCTTTGGAATGACCTTTTGGGAAACTTAGGTTGAACAATGATGCCACTACGCATCTCCTTACCTGAAGTAAGGACTTTGTACCTACAAGCACACATTGCCAGGCTTGCTCATTAGGGAAATTGATTTTCTAAATCATCCCTAGAAAAGATACTAAATCACCCTTTTTCATGGCAGATTCAAGGGAATATATGTAACAACCCAATTTCTTAATTCGGAAGATAATTACTATGGTAGGCCCAAAGAAATTAAACCCTAAGATTTATTTTTAAACTATTCACCCAATTCCTTTTCTTAGACAAATTTTCAATAAAAGATTAATTTCAGTTATTTTATGGCTACATCTAACTTCTTAGTAGACTGCATACGTACCCTCAATAAGGATCAAGCCATTTGTAGTTCGCCTTTCATTTTTAATCCATTTCCTAAAATATTCAAGTGGAGGAATATTCAATACCATATTTAGCAATTGAAGAACATCAAATGGATACCCAAAAACGAATTCAGAATATTGAAATCTGCATAAAAAGGCAGCATCAACCCACTGGCCACGCGCTGCCGCAGCTGGCGGTTTGCGACGAACAGAAACCTAATTTTCCGACAAACTCCAAAAATTACCAAATTTTACAGACTTGTAGAAAACAACAAGGGGAACAACTTTCATACCTGGGATGAAGCCCAATTCGGTCGGGAAGACGTTGGAAATCGCCTTGACCTGCCGGAAATCCAGTTTTTTCTGACTAACTCTAAAAATTACCAAATTTTACAGGAAGTTAGAGCTTAATTAGGGGAACAACTTTCATACCTAGGCCAAAGTTCAATTCATCCGGAAAGCACCTAAAATTAGCCTCGCACCATTCATTTCTAGGGTTTCCGATAGTGCGAGGCCAATTTTAGGTGCTTTCTACCAGAATTGAACTTTGGCCCAGGTATGAAAGTTGTTTCTCCCATTGAGCTCTAATTTCCTGTAAAAGTTGGCAATTTTTAGAGTTAATCCGAAAAACTGAATTTCTGGCAGGTCAAGGTGATTTCTAACCTCTTTCCGGCTGGATTGGGCTTCGGCCCAGGTATGAAAGTTGTTTTCCTTGTTGTTTTCTACAAGTCTGTGGAATTTGGTAATTTTTAGAGTTCATCGAAAAATTAGGTTTCCGTTCGCCGAAAACCACCACATGCGGCGACGCATGGTTAGTGGGCCGATGCTGCCTTTTTACGCAGATTTTGATATTCTGAATTCATTTTTGGGTATCCATTTAATGTGTTTCAATTGTTAAATATGGTATTGAATATTTTCGGAAATGGATTAAAAATGAAAGGTGAACTACGAATGACTTAATCCCTATTGAGGGTACGTAGGCAGTCTACCAAGAAGTTAGACGCAGCCATAAAATAACTGAGATTAATATTTTATTGAAAATTTGTCTAAGAAAAGGAATTGGGTGATTAGTTTAAAAATAAATCTTAGGGTTTAATTTATTTGGGCCTACCATAGTAATTATCTTCCGAATTAAGAAATTGGGTCGTTACAATATATGTGGACTAATCGAACCATAATGTGGACCATATAAATACTTATGGTATTGGTTGATGAATTGACAAACTGGTCACATATTTGTCCATACATATTGCTACTAAACCTCATGGCCAATTTTAAGGGTTCACCACCTTACTTATCCCTTAAAGTTTGGGAGACTAGATAATGTCGAAGAGTTTATGTCAACAATTTTGGATAAGTATTGCATGTCTTTTGGGTTTATAACTGAACACCAAATTCCCATGTTCACCCCAAATAGCCTCGCATAGTGATCATAAAGCGCAATTTAAATGATCACCCGGACCTTGGTGAATGTACATGTTTTCAATTTCTGCCTAAGGCTATGCAATCTTGTATGCAGCTATGTTGGTCCGCCTTGAGGCCCATTGCCACCTAACCTATTTGACGTTACAGTTGGTTACTAGGTATGAACTTGACGTTTCATACTTATGCATTTGGGTGTGCATTCCATGTGCCAAGTTGCGCCGCCGCAAAGTACCAACATGGATCCTCAAAGAAGGATGTGAATTTTTGTCGATTATGATTCTCCTTCACACTAGCTCTCTTATGCAATCATTTTATCGTTCGTTTGCAGATTATCACTTCAATGAGACATTATTCTTGCCGTTAGAGGGAGATAAGAATGTCAACGTTCCTGTTGAATGGTGCAAATTTACGTGGACGGTTCCCACTATGTCTCATCTTGATCCCTGTACTGCACAAGTGTGAAAAGCAAGTGCGATGAATTTTAGTTTTCAAAATGTTGCTCCAGACACATTCCTTTAATATAGCTAAAGTGAAGAGATTATACATCAGCTACAAATATGCCTGGAAAGATATATGTACTTAACGGACATAGAGTCAACCTCACCGAAGGGTGTGCCGTCCCTGTTAGACGGTTCGGTACACTAGTAGATAGCCAATCAATTTGTCTTGGCTTGAAGCATGACAGATCACTCAGTTCATAGGATTCACTTCCCTAGAAGAGGAAGATCACGACATAACAATATATCCATACTCGATTGCTGTCAAATCATTTTCATTTCATGAGATTAATCCGGATTACTCACTCCCTAGACTAGAAGTTCTTGGTCCAGTATACTAGTTTGGATGAGTTGAAGGAATTGAAATGAGATTATCATCGATGATGTTTTCACTTATATGGTAGCTACTAACATAAATGAAAAGTGACGATATCGAACCGTGTTCCGTTGATGAGTGACAACATAGAACTAATTGGATAACAAAAATTACAATCCAGGTTAAATTCCTTACCAAAGTGTGTTTGGACCTATTGTTCCTACATTACCCAAGGTAACCCTGCTGTGTTACATGTGGGAAAGGAAGAGCAATGAGATGAATGAAATAGTGTGATATGATGTACGCCTTATGGCGCAAGGTTTCTCTCAAACGCCCTGTGATTGATTGCAGCATTATGAATGTGGTTAGTGTTTCTCCATGGGGATCCTGATAATGAGATTTACATGTTAGTTCCCAAAGAATTACATGGACTTGTTCAAATAGTTTTAAACCACGGAACACCCTCTTAACTTGTTTAAGGCATTTGCTTACGGATTAAAGCAATCCAGCAGATGTGGTATACCCATCTAAGTGATTATTTGATCAGTTAGGGATATGAATGAATGCCCTTGCATGTTAAACTATGAAGTCTTATTCCGAATTGCTAGAGTTACAGTTTATGTCGTTGACATGAATCTCACTAAGACTCTAGAAGAGCTTGAGAAAACTGCCTTGCACATGAAGACAAAATTTGAGATGAAGGATCTTAGGAAAACTCATTTTGACTTGAAGTTCAAATGTTGTTTTGATGGTACTTTGGTCTACTAGTAGGTGTTACCTTTGAGTATACCTATGAACTTCCATACGCTATATGCAAATGAAACCCTTGAAGAGGTTATGGAATCTGAAATTCCATATCTAAGTTCAACTTTGCGCTTTGTTGAACTTAGCTCATTGCGTTAGATAGGACATCTCCTTTGCTGTTGATCTGTTGGTAAAGATGCAGCACCGCACCTATACGCAACCACTAAATTAGTATTAAAGATGTTTTTCCACTACCTTGAAGGTACTATGGATTTGGGCTAATCCCAACACATCTCGAGCAGATCCGACCCCCTTGATCCTAGGAATGATGCTTGCCTTATTTGTTATGTTGACGCAGGTTACTTATCAAACCTGCACAAGGCAAAATCCCCTAATAGTTATATCTTTACCATTAGGGATATCGCAATATCTTAGAGGTCCATGATATGACCTTAATTGCGAAACCTTCGAATCGTTCCAAGACTTACCTCACTTCACTACGCCATAAGTGAGACATGGTTAGGAGTTCTTGTTGAGCATATTCAAAGTACTTGCTGTTTTCATCCATCGTTAAGTCCCAACTACGATCCATGAAGACTATGTCGTATGTATGAATCCAAGTAATCCATGATACATTAACGAAGTCAATGCCAAGACATATTGTGTCTACATCTACATCAGCAAAGCATCACGAGATTGAAGTCATGCAAGCCGATCCCAGACAACCTTGCCGACCTCTACATGACGTCACTGCTGAAGTCAACTTTCCAGAAGCTTGTTTGAGAAATTGGTATGCCTAACTATTCATATGCAATGCTTGTAGTTCTCATTTGGAAGTTCTGTTAAACTCGGGGGGAGTATCCAAAAGTATACATACTTGATCTTAATGTACTCTTTTTCCCTACGATTAGGAACATTTTTCCCAATGGGTTTTTGCTACCTAACTAGGTATTGAAGAGGCAGCCATCCTGGGCTGATCATATCCTTGTGAGCTTTTCTATTTGCATCCAGAAGACTTATAGTTTTGACTTAATGCAACTTCTCACTATTCTCCTTAGACTATGGGTTTTTCTCCCATCTTGGGTTTTACCATAGTGAGGTTTTGTGAGTTTTACCTTTTATGCATTCTTCGGTTGATTTGAGACTCGCATTCGCTCATTGTGCCAATGACTTTATCAATCGATCAACTTCATCGCTGAAGACTTGATGCGCCATTTGTTTGAGTATTTACACACTCAAGGGGGAGTGTTGCAGTCATATTAGATTAGGAATATGATTATGTAAATCCTAACATATTTAGGATATCCTTATAAGATTCAACCATATCTCTTAGACTAAATATTATCCTATTAGAGTTGTAATCATATTAGGGTAAGGAATTAACCTTCCATACTACTATAAATAAAGGCATAATGGGGTGGAATAGAACAAACCACACAATCACTCATCTCTTTCTTCTCTTTCTATGTGCTGCACCCCCTCTCTTTCTATGGCCTCCATGATTGTTTAGTAAATTATGCTTACAACAGTAGAATATTTATAAAAAAAATTGTTAGATTTCATTGTTTGAAAAGACCCAGCACATAATGAAGATTTGTTTAATTGTATAGCAACATCTAGTTACCTATAATATGGACACATTTAGTTTTATAGTGGATTTGATTTTTTGTATTTCTCGGTACATTTGGAATGTAAATGTACCAAAAGGGAAAGAATTTATAGAAATAGCAGCGAGAGTCCAGGGGTGAAGAACCTTGATGAATCCCCCTTTTTCTCATCACAGGTAATTTTCCACCCAATTCGGCTAATTTACGGGTTAATTAGTTTGCTAATTAGTTTGATAATTTGGGGGTTGATAATCTACGGTCTGATAATTTATTTCTATCAGTCTCGTCTTCTCACCGTTGCTTCTCACTATAAATTTTTCAATTTCTTTTCGTTGTTTAGGTCTTTATTTCTGATTTTTGATTTGTTTATCTACAATCTTTGAGGTAGTTTTGTAGCCCTTGATTTGTTTTGCTGGGTTTTTCAAGCTAATTTCAAGTTCTAGGTTAGGGTTTTCAAAAATTTGGGGTTTTTCTTAGCTTTGTTAAATTAGGTTGGGGAAAAGTCAGATTGTTTTGTTCAAGCTTGGTTTTCCACTATGGATGCATCCTTTTTAATTCTCGAAGAATTTTTGGGGTAAACTGAGTTCTTTTGTTAATTCTATTGGAATTATTAATCTTTGCATGCCAAATAAATTAGAAAATTTTGAATAAAATCTCTCTTTTTGCTCAACTTTAGAGTTTTCGTGAACTAATTGAGTGATGAAGTGTATGTCATGGAATTGTAGAGGTCTTGGTAGACTTTAATTTATAAGTAATTTTACTTTTCTTTGTTCTACCTTTAATTTGGACCTTTTTTGTTTAATGAAAACTAAGATGGATGTGGATAAGGGCCAAGGAAACTTTTATGTAAGGTATTTTGATAAACTTTGTAGTTGTAGTTGTATTGGTAGGACTGGGGGAATTATGCTTGTTCTAGAATTCTTGTAAGGTGGATGTTAATGTTATCACTTCCTCTTCTTGTCTTTTACACTGTGTGGTTACTGATCTTTTCTCAAATGTTGAACATTATTTCACTTTTATGTATGCATACCCACCAAAACACTTACAATCTGGTCTGTGGGAGGGCATTTTATTGCTTAATCCTAAAGTCAAACTATGGTGTTTAATGGGAAATTTTAACAACATTATGGACATTTCTGAAAAGAAAGAAGGTTGCCAAGTTACTACAACTTTTATGAACAAATTCCTCTAATTTCTTAACAATGGTAACCTCTTATCTCTGAATGCTTCTGCGGTGCCTTTTAGTTGGTGTAATAATCAGAAAGGTATTAGTAGAATTTATGAAAGACTTGATCGTGTCTTGGCTAATTCATATCGGTTAAATGAAAATCTTCATTATAATCTTCATAATTATCCTATTTTTAGGTCTGCTCATGGACCAATACTCATAACTTTTACTTCAACAAGCATTAGTAGTAGACATAATAATTCTCTCAAATTTGAAGGGATGTGGTTGTTGCATCCTGATTTCAAGGAGTTTGTGAAAGATGCTTGGAAGTGTAATGGTGGTTTCAATCCTATGAATAATTTTAGAGTTTGTGCAAATACGTTTAAGTACTTAGTAAAGAATTGGAATAAGACTACTTTTGGTAATTTGAAAGTTCACAAGGAATGCATCCTTGGTGAATTGGCTGTGATCCAAGAGACCATTATGAGAAACAAAAATGTTGATGTTGAATTGGAACTCGAAACTAAGATAAGTGAAGAACTAAGTTCGATACTAAAGCAAGAGTAAATTATGTGGGCACAAAAAGCTAAAGTCAATTGGCTCCAATTAGGTGGTAAGAACACTAGGTTTCTTCAAATGATAGCAACTATTCAAAAGAAAAGAAAAGAAATTAAGAGGATAAAGGACAATAATGGTTTTTGGTGGAATGTGGATGAAGGACTTGAACAAGTTTTTGTGCAGGAATTTAAATTGCTTTTTTCTTGTGATTATCCTCCTTCACTCGTTGATATTTCTTCTTGTGCTAATATTATTACTCCTTACCCATTGCATTGATAATAGTAAAAAGAAATGCTTCTTAAACCTATGGAGGATGTTGAGGTTTGGGAGGGTGAAAAGCATTGGTGCACTAAAAGCACCAGGGCCTGATAGTGATGCGAGAATTATACGCGCATAAATTAAATCCTCTTTTTGTCAATTGTAGCAAGTACGTAAGTAGGGATCGTTCTGGACCGGGGATTAGGAGGGATTGTTAATCTCTTGGAAACTGACTCAAAAACGTAAAAACAATATAAAATACTAAACTAGACTCAAAGAATGTGAAACTAAACGTTAAAACACTAAGACAAACCAAAAGACTCAAAATACTTTAAAAACACAAACTAAATTGATTTCTAACTAAATTGAACAATAAAGTAAAGGGGGATTGAGTTTTGGACGGAATTAAACTAAATGAACAAATTGCAATTAAAACAGAATGTAAATATGAAATTGATGAAATGGAATGAATGGATGCTAGCCAAGGGGTTCATCTCCACACATGTTACACTTGCATAATAAAAAGATTTCTAATTGCTTTTCAATAAACCATGAATTCTCAACGCTCCGGGTTAATTAGGTCCGCTTAAATTAACCGTCAAGTTTTCCTTAAGTTAATGAATTGGATGATTGCATACGACAACCCAAAGCATTCCTCACAAGTTCCCTACATGAATTGCATAATAGAGATACAAGCAAGAATCATTAAGCAACATGAAAACTATAAGTGTTGACGAGGCATTCGTTACTATGATTGCATGAAACTTATGCCAAGAATTTGTTTAACGCGATTGTTTATAAGCAACCTCCACTACTTGTGAATATAAGTTCATAACTATTACGTGAAACTCACTTATATTCTAGCGTCAAATTCATGCATGAAAATTAAGCGTTCATTCTTAATAAACATACATAAATAGGATATCAATCAAATAGTTAAACAAATTGAATTCACAACTTATGAAACGTAATTAAAAGTACTCAAATCATATTGCAAGCATAAACATATATTTCGAATCACCCCCTAGCTAAGGGGGGTTTAGTTCCTCATACGTACAAAACAAAGAGAATTGAAATTAAACATTGAAATCAAAGAAAGGCCTAAACATTCCAACAACTCAAACTTGAATTGTATGAACGTTTAGGCCCTCTTATCTTCCTCTTCGTTGTAGCATAAGGTCTAAGGATAGTTGGTTTGGGGGAATGGAAGTGTGGAATTATGGAAGTGGATGAGGAGTGGTGGAAATGGAAGAATGGTTTTTGGATTCTAAGGGAGAGAAACTCACGGCTAGGGAAGTGTTTGTGGTGTGTTGTGTTGTGAATGAGATGAGATGATCTTTGAATGAATGAATGCAAGGGTATTTATAGGAGGAGTGGAGATGTCTATGGCTATTTGTTTAAGGTGTTTGTGGCTACAATGATGAAGAATTGCATGTGGAAATAAAAGGGAAAATGTGGTGAAATGATGAAGTAGGAAGGTGGAAATGCATGTGAGATGTTGGAAAGGAAATGGGAATATGAGTAGGCCATGGCATGGGAGTTGTTTTGTTGGTGTAAATGTGCCATGGTTGCAATGATGAAGAATAAAGGGTGCATGTGGGGTGGAATTGAATGAATGCAAAGTGAATGAATAATGAAATGAGTTAAAGAGGGAGAATGTGGTGAAATGATGAAGTAGGAAGGTGGAAATGCATGTGACTTGTTTGTGGAATAAGGAATGAATGGTGAAGTAGGAAGGTGGAAATGCATGTGACTTGTTTGTGGAATAAAGAATGAATGGTGGAATGATGAAGAGTTGCATAAAGAATGCATGTAGGGTTAGCTAGGTTGGCTTTGTTTGGGTGCATGTGTGTTAATGGTGGTTTTGCATGTGAATTGATGGATTGTTTTTGATGGAATGGATGGTTCTTTGCATGGCTTTTGAAGTGATTGTGGGCTTTGGAATTGGAAGGAAATGCATGGCCTTGGGGTTGGTTTAAGAGAGAATGGGCTAGGCCCTTTGTTTTATGTCCAAAATGAATACAAGGCCTTCAAATTCGTCCAACACTTTGGCTCCAATCATATGCTATCCATTCCAAGCCCAATTTTGCTCCAAAATGCTCCAAAATGCATCTTTTTGCTTCCTTAGCCATATGAACCTAAAAACACACGAAAATGGCTTAAACTACTAAAACAACTATGAATTAACAACATAGATGCACGAAAACAAGCTAAGTAAGTCGCCTAAATATGCTCCTATCAAACTCCCCCACACTTATCTTTTGCTAGTCCTCGAGCAAAACAGAATAAAAACAAATAAACAAAACGACACTAAACACGTAAAACACAACCTACACCTTCCAACAATCGTGTCAGGGATTTCCAATGCACATGACAAGTTAAAAATTATTATTCCCACATAATTTAGCCATCTTTACCCTTAAGTACATTCTTAATCATAGTCACCACATACTAGTTCACAATTAAGCATTTAAAACCATGTTTTGAATGTAGTAACATGCCTTAGAGAATTTGCTCAATTCCTTACAAGATATGCACTCAATTTTCACTCAGATTTTCTAACTACACACCCTAATCTAGTCATATGTGAGAAGATTGATGTAAACATGAAAACGAACACTCACATATATGTATCACAAAGAACGCAATTTTTGGAGTTAATAAGCATGTTTAGATTATGATCTCATGAATGGAATGCTACTACTTAGACGCGAGAACCAGTGACACCATATGCTCATACCAAGTTCAAACTCCACAAATTGAAACACATAACACTCAAGATTGAAGTCACGGGTTGTAATGGGGCTTTGGGCGTGTGGATAACAAAGAAGGGATATGGAAAACAAAGGTTCTTAAAGAAATAGCGAGCAAGGCAATTGAATCAACTTAGAATTCACTTTTGAATGAAAACTCAACTTTGGAACAAAAAAAAAAAGGAGACAATTTAGGGCCAGAATTGGTGTTTTGAGCCCTTACTTCAATCACTCATTCTTTCATTTTTTTTCAAGCTCTTTTTTCTTTCTTTCTTTTCTTTTCTGTTTTTCTTTTCTTTTGAAACTCAAACATACTTAAGAACAAGCATTCCTTCTCCCACACTCATTTTCTTGCATAATGTAACTCAAAAGGAATTCATTTAAGTCATGCTCACTATCTTCTAAGAACAAAGGTGTGGATTGTCCTAAACTAGGCTAGGTGAGGATAATGTGGGTTGACAAAGAATAAAGGCTAAACAAAGCTCAACGGGGGTAAAACTTACAACATATACGAAATATGGGAAGTGAGGTTATTTGGCTATGGTGGCAATTACACAACTTCATCTTGAATATGTTATGTAAATCAATAACATGCTTTGAATGAAATGGGCATGAGTTCTAGCATTTGGAACTATATGATGAAACGCCTTCTAAGTAGTAACCAAGCAAAGAATAATGAGATCATGCAACAACTTTAGAAAACAAGAAATCACAGATTATACTCTCCAAAGAACGTTATAGGCTCAAGTCTCTCAGGGTTGTAGCGTTTGTTTGAGTTCTTTCCTTCAAGCATGTTACATAACTAATTTTTTTCTTTTATGATTGCATGTGAAGTCATACATTATAACCATAACCAAGCATATACCAAGAGTAAATCAAACTTTTCTCCATGTTTATAACATTCATGCAATTAGAAACCAAATCCTTATCATTGTGTTGGAAGGTGACCTACGACACAAAAACGACTCAAAACACTCTTTTTAGGCTTTTCAAAACATGTTTTTCAAATTTTATGTGATTTTTGAATTTTTAAGTCAAAACACACTAAACACACTTAAAAACAGCAAGAAACAACATTTGAAGTTATGGTGGATAAAACCCTACGAATTTGCATCAAAACACTTTAGTAACTCCCCCACACTTAAATCAAACATTGTCCTCAATGTTAAAAACCACACTAAACACAAACAAACATATAAACAGCAATTAAACATACTAAACATGGCAGAATGTATCTAACAAAGAGAAGAGTTTAGAGATGCAAATCTGGTTGTGGAGTGTTCGTTCTGTCTTCTCCTTGGTGATTGCAGTGAGGCTTGGATCTTTGTGATTCCACAGGCTTACTCTTGAACTGCGCTGCTCCCATCGTTGATTTTCCTTTGTGCTACTCTTGAACTGGGCAGCAGGCTTCCTTTGGTCTCCCCCGAAGGTCTGAGCTTCCTCCTCTTATCTGTTTCTTTGTTCAATCTCTCCAATTCGTATTGAAGAGGGTTAGAGGATAGCTCAGCAAAGCTAGGTAAACAACCAGGGAATAGAGTCCAGATAGACTCCAAGTGCCGGCTGATTGCTTCTTTCACTTTGCCATGCAAGTAATATCAAGGACAAAGGAAAAGACAGGGAAAGAGCATGATATGAGATACCTTTGCTTTTGCCCTTGATGATATGAGATACCTTTGCTTTTGAAGAAGCGGTGAATGAATCAGCACATGTATTTGTGGTGCTGTTTCCTCCTGGGTCATCTGTACTCCAGGCATCTGGTATCATCTTTGGGGAAGAAGAAAGAATGGAGTATTTCAAAAGGCTTTGCTGGGAGTGCGCCCTCAGAGGTGAGGAAGAGTTGGGCATTTTCTTCAGTTCTGTCTTGCCATAAAAGATGAAGGTCGACATATATAGGGAATTCAATAGCAAGTGATGATACTGTTCTTTTACCGTTGTCGACAACCATTTTGATCCCGCAAATCCGACTTTTTGGAATAGTGACGATTCCTCGATCTTTGAAAACGCCTCTTCGATAAAGCTCCACGCGTTTTCTGAAAAGCAGATAAAGCGTCGCCGAACTTTGCGCTTGTCGGCTAAAGACGTGTAGTTGCGATGATGGCCTCCACGTGTTGAACGCGTTTTCTGAAAAGCCAAGGAAGCGTCGCCGAACTTTACGCATGAACTTCCGGCTTTTTGAATCGGTGGACGCGTTGCCTTGGCTTTTTATAGAGCTATCGATCACTGCCAACTTACACACTCTGAAGATTTGCCATTCTTGAAACTCGTCTCCGGCCCTTTGAAAATCTACTCCGTCCACCCCTTCTCTTTTAACTTCGTGAACAATGGCTAGCTCATCCAACCCATCGAACATTTGCTTAGATTTGAGTCTAAGCAGTGACTCGGTCGCGCCTCGTCAGGGTAAGGTATGGTGCCCGTCTTTCTTATCTTCCCATGGCCCTCTTACATATGAGGACTCTGTGATGACGGATCCCACAACGGCTACGATAGTGGCTCGGAACCTCCTCACTCCCAAAGACAGTCAGCTGCTTTCAGGACGGTCCGATGAGTTGGCCGTTCAAGAATCCCTGGCTCTGAGTGTTCAGTGCGCTGGCTCTGTGTCCAACATGGGCCAACGCCTTCTTGCTCGCTCCCGTCAGGTTGAATCCTTGATGGCGGAGGTGGAGAGTCTTAAGCAGGAGATCAAACAGCTTAAGTACGAGAACCGAAGTTTGCACGTGCTTACCAACAATTATTCGTCAGGCATGAAAAGGAAACTTGACGAGCTTGATGACCGTCAAAGGCTTGCAGCTTTCTTCCAGAGGCACCTCTTTCCTGGGTCATCCAGCGTTCCACCAAGGTTTGGGGCCTTGAATGATCTATCTTCGGTGCCTCCCGCTCCTATGCCTTCCGCTCCGATGCCTCTTGCTCCAATGCCTTCTGCTCCGAGACCTCCTGTTCCGATGCCTCCTGCTCCGATGCCTCTTGCTCCGAGAGTGTTGCCACGTTGTGGGGCCTCACGTACACAACCTTTGTAAAGGCTCCATCTTTCTGCCATGTTTAGATACAATTGTAATTTATTGAAAAAAATCAATGAACAAGCAAAAGTTTTATTTACTGTATTGGGTTGCCTCCCAAGTAGCGCTTTCTTTTACGTCTTGCAGCCGGACGAAACCTTCTTAGGCTCATTTAAGACCCATGACATGGAATTTATCTCTGAATGGGGGGTGATACTTGAGATGATCCGGTAATGGTTCAAATTCTAAAGTGGGTGCCTGGATCATTAACAACATATTAGTATAAAAGAAAATTGAAATTCGGGGAGGCGGCTTACCTGTGTGCTCTGACATAAACTCAAGAATAAACACCACTCCTTTTAAAGTTTCAGGGATATTGGACTTGGCCAGATTGCATGTGAGAATTGGTTCTTGTCTAATGTCCTCTTTGATGCCTTCTACATCTTCTCCAGCCACTACCTTCTCTTGAATCATTCTTCTTGGTGTACAAAGTCCTTTGAAGAATTCAACACCATCTAAAACTTGTTGTGTTGCACCAAGAATTGGAATAACATTTTGAACCTTTGGGAAGGCTTCCACGATGTCCTTTTTACTCTCTTCTTGGTTGGGAATCAAAAACCTGCTAGGAAAAGGGACATTGGGTGGAATAACATCAGAATAACATGGAATTGGGACGTCCTTACTTGTGGTGGGTGGTTTAGAGGGCTTAGGGGGTTGCAGCAAGGGTTGTTCTTCCCTTGCCGTGTGCATGTCTTTTTCCTCCTTCTCAATTAGCAGCTCCTCATCCACTTCTTGCTCTTGAATTTGTTTCATGAACTCCATAATCTGCCCAATTTGCTCCTCCATATCCATCATCTCTTTCTCGTTATTTGCTATCCGGTTGTTTTGATTTTGCAACCCCTGCGACATAGAGGTTAGTAATTGCATAGCTTGATCACTTTCCAAGGACGTACCTGAATGAGATGATGCCGAAGGTTGTTGGGGTTGTTGGGGTGCATATGGCTTGGAATAAAAACCAGGGGGGTTTGGCCTAAATCCTCCTTGTTGGGCAGCTTGTTGTGGCTCCCTCCATTTGAAGTTTGGATGGTCCCTCCATCCGGCATTGTAAGTGTTCGAGTATGGGTTGTTTTGATTTTGTCCTTGGAAACCAATTGCATTGGCAGATTCCCACCCACCATTCTCGATTAGTTGAGGGCACTTGTCGGATGGATGCCCTTGAATTGAGCACACGCCACAAGCTTGGTGTTCTTGTGCTTTTGGACCAATCACAACCTGAGAAACAAGAGAAGTAAGATTAGCAAGTTGTGATTGAATTTCAGAAATAGCACTCACCTCATTTACACTTTGTTGCCGTGGGGCTTCCCTTTGTTGAGCCTCCTCGACTTGGCTTTGTGAGCCCTGCACCAAACAAAGTAATTCATTAAGCTTTTGATTATAATCTATTGACGAACTTGAGTTTGGTTGGGCATATTGAATATGAGGTTGTGGTGGATGCATAGGTGTCGTATAGAACTCCTCATAAGGCCGCCAATATCCTTCTTGTTGAATATGTTGAGGTTCCCACCATATAGAGTTTGAATGATCATTCCAATCCGAATTGTAAGTATTGGAAAGCACGTTGTTTCTTGATTGATTATGATCAAATGTACCAACTCTTTGCGTTTGGTACTCTTCCATAAGCTGTGACAAAAGAGAAGCACTATCAAGTGCCATGTCTTACTTCTCAAATCAACAAAATAAAACTAAAAATATATACACACAAACGAAAATAAAACAATCCAAAAGATTAGCAAAGTTGCTAATCCCCGGCAACGGCGCCAAAATTTGATGCGAGAATTATACGCGCATAAATTAAACCCTCTTTTTGTCAATTGTAGCAAGTACGTAAGTAGGGATCGTTCTGGACCGGGGATTAGGAGGGATTGTTAATCTCTTGGAAACTGACTCAAAAACGTAAAAACAATATAAAATACTAAACTAGACTCAAAGAATGTGAAACTAAACGTTAAAACACTAAGACAAACCAAAAGACTCAAAATACTTTAAAAACACAAACTAAATTGATTTCTAACTAAATTGAACAATAAAGTAAAGGGGGATTGAGTTTTGGACGGAATTAAACTAAATGAACAAATTGCAATTAAAACAGAATGTAAATATGAAATTGATGAAATGGAATGAATGGATGCTAGCCAAGGGGTTCATCTCCACACATGTTACACTTGCATAATAAAAAGATTTCTAATTGCTTTTCAATAAACCATGAATTCTCAACGCTCCGGGTTAATTAGGTCCGCTTAAATTAACCGTCAAGTTTTCCTTAAGTTAATGAATTGGATGATTGCATACGACAACCCAAAGCATTCCTCACAAGTTCCCTACATGAATTGCATAATAGAGATACAAGCAAGAATCATTAAGCAACATGAAAACTATAAGTGTTGACGAGGCATTCGTTACTATGATTGCATGAAACTTATGCCAAGAATTTGTTTAACGCGATTGTTTATAAGCAACCTCCACTACTTGTGAATATAAGTTCATAACTATTACGTGAAACTCACTTATATTCTAGCGTCAAATTCATGCATGAAAATTAAGCGTTCATTCTTAATAAACATACATAAATAGGATATCAATCAAATAGTTAAACAAATTGAATTCACAACTTATGAAACGTAATTAAAAGTACTCAAATCATATTGCAAGCATAAACATATATTTCGAATCACCCCCTAGCTAAGGGGGGTTTAGTTCCTCATACGTACAAAACAAAGAGAATTGAAATTAAACATTGAAATCAAAGAAAGGCCTAAACATTCCAACAACTCAAACTTGAATTGTATGAACGTTTAGGCCCTCTTATCTTCCTCTTCGTTGTAGCATAAGGTCTAAGGATAGTTGGTTTGGGGGAATGGAAGTGTGGAATTATGGAAGTGGATGAGGAGTGGTGGAAATGGAAGAATGGTTTTTGGATTCTAAGGGAGAGAAACTCACGGCTAGGGAAGTGTTTGTGGTGTGTTGTGTTGTGAATGAGATGAGATGATCTTTGAATGAATGAATGCAAGGGTATTTATAGGAGGAGTGGAGATGTCTATGGCTATTTGTTTAAGGTGTTTGTGGCTACAATGATGAAGAATTGCATGTGGAAATAAAAGGGAAAATGTGGTGAAATGATGAAGTAGGAAGGTGGAAATGCATGTGAGATGTTGGAAAGGAAATGGGAATATGAGTAGGCCATGGCATGGGAGTTGTTTTGTTGGTGTAAATGTGCCATGGTTGCAATGATGAAGAATAAAGGGTGCATGTGGGGTGGAATTGAATGAATGCAAAGTGAATGAATAATGAAATGAGTTAAAGAGGGAGAATGTGGTGAAATGATGAAGTAGGAAGGTGGAAATGCATGTGACTTGTTTGTGGAATAAAGAATGAATGGTGAAGTAGGAAGGTGGAAATGCATGTGACTTGTTTGTGGAATAAAGAATGAATGGTGGAATGATGAAGAGTTGCATAAAGAATGCATGTAGGGTTAGCTAGGTTGGCTTTGTTTGGGTGCATGTGTGTTAATGGTGGTTTTGCATGTGAATTGATGGATTGTTTTTGATGGAATGGATGGTTCTTTGCATGGCTTTTGAAGTGATTGTGGGCTTTGGAATTGGAAGGAAATGCATGGCCTTGGGGTTGGTTTAAGAGAGAATGGGCTAGGCCCTTTGTTTTATGTCCAAAATGAATACAAGGCCTTCAAATTCGTCCAACACTTTGGCTCCAATCATATGCTATCCATTCCAAGCCCAATTTTGCTCCAAAATGCTCCAAAATGCATCTTTTTGCTTCCTTAGCCATATGAACCTAAAAACACACGAAAATGGCTTAAACTACTAAAACAACTATGAATTAACAACATAGATGCACGAAAACAAGCTAAGTAAGTCGCCTAAATATGCTCCTATCAAACTCCCCCACACTTATCTTTTGCTAGTCCTCGAGCAAAACAGAATAAAAACAAATAAACAAAACGACACTAAACACGTAAAACACAACCTACACCATCCAACAATCGTTTCAGGGATTTCCAATGCATATGACAAGTTAAAAATTATTATTCCCACATAATTTAGCCATCTTTACCCTTAAGTACATTCTTAATCATAGTCACCACATACTAGTTCACAATTAAGCATTTAAAACCATGTTTTGAATGTAGTAACATGCCTTAGAGAATTTGCTCAATTCCTTACAAGATATGCACTCAATTTTCACTCAGATTTTCTAACTACACACCCTAATCTAGTCATATGTGAGAAGATTGATGTAAACATGAAAACGAACACTCACATATATGTATCACAAAGAACGCAATTTTTGGAGTTAATAAGCATGTTTAGATTATGATCTCATGAATGGAATGCTACTACTTAGACGCGAGAACCAGTGACACCATATGCTCATACCAAGTTCAAACTCCACAAATTGAAACACATAACACTCAAGATTGAAGTCACGGGTTGTAATGGGGCTTTGGGCGTGTGGATAACAAAGAAGGGATATGGAAAACAAAGGTTCTTAAAGAAATAGCGAGCAAGGCAATTGAATCAACTTAGAATTCACTTTTGAATGAAAACTCAACTTTGGAACAAAAAAAAAAAAGGAGACAATTTAGGGCCAGAATTGGTGTTTTGAGCCCTTACTTCAATCACTCATTCTTTCATTTTTTTCAAGCTCTTTTTTCTTTCTTTCTTTTCTTTTCTGTTTTTCTTTTCTTTTGAAACTCAAACATACTTAAGAACAAGCATTCCTTCTCCCACACTCATTTTCTTGCATAATGTAACTCAAAAGGAATTCATTTAAGTCATGCTCACTATCTTCTAAGAACAAAGGTGTGGATTGTCCTAAACTAGGCTAGGTGAGGATAATGTGGGTTGACAAAGAATAAAGGCTAAACAAAGCTCAACGGGGGTAAAACTTACAACATATACGAAATATGGGAAGTGAGGTTATTTGGCTATGGTGGCAATTACACAACTTCATCTTGAATATGTTATGTAAATCAATAACATGCTTTGAATGAAATGGGCATGAGTTCTAGCATTTGGAACTATATGATGAAACGCCTTCTAAGTAGTAACCAAGCAAAGAATAATGAGATCATGCAACAACTTTAGAAAACAAGAAATCACAGATTATACTCTCCAAAGAACGTTATAGGCTCAAGTCTCTCAGGGTTGTAGCGTTTGTTTGAGTTCTTTCCTTCAAGCATGTTACATAACTAATTTTTTTCTTTTATGATTGCATGTGAAGTCATACATTATAACCATAACCAAGCATATACCAAGAGTAAATCAAACTTTTCTCCATGTTTATAACCATCGTTATTTCTACCTGAAAAGGGGGATCATTTATCGTCTTATATTTTTATTCTTTGCATGGAACGTGTAATTAGGCATTTTAACAGTATGGCCAATAAAAGTCTCATATAGGTATTTTATCCCCTCCCGAAGATTTAGAATTTCTAATCTAGTGTTTGCAAATGACTATCTTTTGTTTGCCAAAGCAATTACTAAGGGTGCGCAGAATGTCCTCTAAATTCTTAGTATGTTTGCTAAAGCTTCTGGTCAGTACGTAACTTTTCATAAATCATCTTTATACTTTTAAAACAATACTAGTGCTCAAACTAGAAATGCAATTGTCAATATCCTACATATACAACACAAAACAACAATTAGTAAGTACCTGGGTATTCATAACATTGTGTTCTAGAAAGATATAGTTAATGAACAAGAATTATTAAGAAGAGTAAAACAAAAGTTAGGGGGGGGTGGAAGGCAAATAACCTTTCTAAAGCAGGTAGATTAACTCTATTAAGTCTAATCTAACTGGTATGACTAACCATATCATGTCTTGCTTTAAGTGTCCCCCTCATGTAACAAAGAATTTAAACAAGGAATGTAGAGATTTCTTCTAGGGAAGAAATAGGAAACTTTATCCTTTAGTTTGGGATAAAGTTTGCATGGCTAAAGACTAGGGGGGTTAGGAATTAGAAGAGTGGATCATTTCAATAATGCTTGTTTGGCTAAGTTAGGTTGGAAAGTTCTAAAAAATGTGAACAATTGGTGGGGCATAAGTGATTAGAAGGAAATATTTAAGGAATAATGATTTTTTAAGTTGTAAGGTTAGACATAACTATTCTATAGCCTGGAAATGAATTTTAAATAGTAGACATGTTATCCACATGGGAATGAGATGGGTGGTGTGTAATGGTAGGGACATCCTATTTTGGAGCCATCGTTGGGTTTTTCCTTATCCGCTTCCCACCTCATTCTAGTTAATCAGCATCAGAATATTAATTGGGAAGCTAAAGTTTGTGACTTTATTGATAATGGGAACTAGGACAAAGTCCGGCTTTCTCAAGTATTAGATTAAGATGTTGAGAAAAAAAAATTTGTTGGTAACTATTCCTTTTCAGAATAAGGAAGATTACTTCTTTTAGGATCATTCATCAATTGGTGAGTTCTCAAATAAATTAGTTACTTGGATTCAGAGTAATCAAAACCATGATGTGAAGCGACAAAAGCTCCTTAAGAGGATGTGGTGGTTAATTATTCCCCCTAAGGTAAAATTTTTTGCATGGTTGCTTATTCAAGGAAAATTGCATGCTAAGGTAAGATTGGGTAAATTCGTTCAAAATGCTAACAAAGATTGCCTATTATGTGGCAAGGAGGAAGAAAAACAAAATCATCTTTTTCGGAATTGTGATTTTGCAAAAGAAGTCTGGAACCTATCCTCGTTAAATACACGATGGAGTAATGTTGGTCATACAAATGATTTTTTAGATTGGTTAGAATTAATTAACAATGATAAATGCAGTGGTTGGAGTTTGAGTGAGCTTAGTAGGGCTCTTCTAAATTGTTGGCAAATTTGGAATGACAAAAATAATACAGTTTTAAGAAGCATAAGTCCTCATCTTGCCAGAAGTATTGACATTGCCACTAAAGTGGGTTTATATTATTTTGAGGCCAATTGCAAAAGGACTAACAAAAGCAGCCTTTGTAATCAAGCAAACATTTGTTGGAAGCCTCATCCCCAAGGTTTTGTGAAGTTAAATTTTGATGGCTTGATTTGTTTAAATAAAGCGCCTGCTGAGTTTGTTTTAAGGAACGAGGCTAGACAACCTGTTGGAGTTGGTGCTTTCAATCTCAATGGGCCACCATCTCGCTCGCGGAAGCAATTGCTTTAAAGAAGGGTCTTTCTTTTGCAAGACGCAAAGGTGTGAGAAAGCTTGTGGTGGAGGGGGATTCCAAGATCATCATTCATGTGGTGCAGGGGGAGTGGAACCCCCTTGGCATTTTTACCGATCATTGAGGACATCCAGTGGCTAGCATTGCAATTTCAATGCATTGGATGGCATTATATTTTTAGGGAGGCAAATTTCGTTGCGAGCAAATTAGCTCACGTGGGCCTATCAATGACGAATCCATATTTTTGGGATTGTTGCCGTCTTGCTTCGGCCTTGGATGCTTTTAGATTGATTGTTTGGGAATGAGTTGTACTAGAGGCTTTTCTGTTTAATGAAATCCTTTTTCCTGTAAAAAAAAAATGTCCCAAAAGGGTTATCTGATAGAGACATTTGGTTTTGTGGTACATTAGGGATTTTTTGTACATTTGGTTTTTGAGTACATTTGAAATCTAAACATACTAGAAGGGTTACTTGACAATGGGCACATTTGGTTTTATAGTACATTTAATATCTAAACGTACCAAATGAGTTATGTAACAATGGGTACATTTGGTTTTATAGTACATTTAAAATTTTGGTATATGTGGTTTTTCGGTACATTTGAAATCTAAACATATCAAAAGTCGATACTTTTGTTCTCAAATATACCATAAGTTTTAAGTATATTTTTTATATATCTATACGTGAAATTTAATAAGTTAATGTAGTTTTCTTAGGTAAAAAATATGTATTGAAGACTTTTTATTGAGACGTTTTTAATAGAAAGAGTGTTGAAGTCCTATTAGATTAGGAATGTGATTGTGTAAATCCTAGTGCATCTAAGAGTATCTTTGTATATTCCCTTTAGTAGTTTAATTCCTATTAGAGTTGTAATCCTAAAAGGGTAAGGATTTAACCTTCCCTACTACTATAAATAAAGGCATAATGGTGTGATACAACACATACCTCAGAATTACATCTATCTCTTCTCTCTCTGTTGCCGCCAGCCTCTCTCCCTCTCTGTCCAAAATACAATTTAGTTAAATAGACCTACAACAAAGAGAACTTTTTTTAATACTTATAATGAGGAAATGAGGAATTAGTTGCTAAGCTACCTTTTGCCTTTATATAAATGCATTTAAATTAATGACATGGAAATTAAATAAATAGAAAGTTATTGAGGTGGCAATTGGTCAAAATATCTTAATCAAATGTTTAAAATGAATGAATGTTTAATTTAAAAACTATAGAAAAATTGTAGAGCATTCTAATTTTCTCTTAGAATAAACTATACAATAAGTGAATGCTGGATTCGATACCAAATTAGGTTGCCTATGGTGGATTCAATAGAAGTAGAATTGTAAGTAACATCAGTCAACATGAAGTTAGCTATATTAATAAAGAAGTTACACTTAATTTAGTTAGTAAAGAATCAGTTACTCATTTGAGAAAATCACATTTTAGATAGATTCACATAGGAACAATATTAATTGGAATACCAGGATTAACCATAACACAAGTAGGCACAAAAGATTTAGTATACATATATGATGATAGATGGGATAATCACCAGCAAGAAGCAATAGCAATAGTTGAAGTAAACTTAAGTTAAAACTTAGCAGTCATATGATGTATTCCAAATTACGTTATGACAATTAATGAATTTAGTAAATATATTAAAGTGAGCATAAGAACAAACAATTATAATATGAAGGGAGAGTATAAAAATTTGTGTATTAGCTTAATGTATATTGGTGAAGTGTCTGATAAATATAATCATAAGTTTAATTTAGAATTTCAAAATTTAGTTCAAACATTTGGTAGTAAACATGTAAATATGATAGAAGTAAAACCCGTAGATAATAGCTTTTTAGAAGGAACTCAATGGACATTACCTAATTTACAAGTAGCAAGAAATAGACAACTAGATAGAGTACAACTGACACACCCCGACCGAAATCAGGGCGTGCTGGCCGCCACGCAGAGGTGACGTAACCATGTGCACGTGCGGAAGCTAATAAAAAGTAATATAAAAGTACGAATAATTAAACAAACTAGCATACAAAGTAGTAAAAACAAGTGCTAGCGTAAGTAAGACGCTAAGTTCAGAGCAATAAGTCTACAGCAGTCCAAATTAAAATGATGCGACAAAAGTGCACCCGAAGGTGACCCTACATTGGTGAGTGTCTGTCAGAAATGCCAGGACCTCTGGGAAACCACCGAACCTGCTAAGCTACTAGAACCTGGAGGGGCGCAAAACAAAAGCGTGAGTGGGCAAAAACAAAGCTCTTTGAAAACCATTTAGTAAAATACATTCTAACCCCTCGCCGTAAAACCTGTATACTTCCCAGAAAATAAACATATATACGTAGGTATGGATATACCAATCATACTCAAGAATATGCCATGACGAAACCTCATAATGAAATGCAAGTGCTCAGGTATAAATCATGACAACAACATATAATCTGGCGGCTGGAGTCACCTAACGTGACCTGTACGGCTGCATATATAAATTATAGAGCTCAAATCTCAAACTCAATAACTGAACCTGCCCACGAGTCGGAACCACCTAAAGTGGTCTGTACGACAGGCCTGGGTGTAACATATATATATACGCTCTAGTGCTACGATCACGTGAAGGCTGTACGAATAATCGCGGGTCACCTACGAGTCGGAACCACCTAATGTGGTCTGTACGACAGGACTGTGCACCTAACTTGGATCCAAGTTGAACGTGTGGTGCGGGAGGTGAACATCACGTGAAGGACTGTGCCCTACTCTGGGCGGGAGCACTAACACTGGGGGTGCAGGTTATGAGCTCTCTAAGCATCTCAAACCACTACTGAATATAAACACGAATAACACTTACCTGGCACTTACCTGTGCGTCCATAGCACCCAAATATGCATATGTACATGTATGCAACTAATAATGCACGTGATGATGCATAAACAATAATAATATGGTGCATGGCATAAAACAATTAACCATTTTTAAACAATTTCTGGGAAAATATAAGTATATAGGTATATACGGAAAACCAAAAGCCCACTCATTGATATGTGGAAGGGTCGTAGCCCCCCTGCCTCGAGTGACCACGCTCGTCCTCGGGATACGTCTCACCTATATGCGAAAATACTATAAAAACGTTAATTTTAAAGCACATAACCTTCCTTTCATAATAACTTCTCATACATTGCTCAAAATGGACAATTGAATATACCAACGTGCTCTACACAACCTCAGGATCACACCCATATTTTTAGAAAAATTTTCCACCGTCGCACGCGCCCCCTTGCGCCGGCCACGCGCAGGCACGTGCCTGGCATGCTGACGGCGTCAACTGACGCCTTAGGAATATTCCGTCAGTTTTGACAGATTCCGTTAACGGTGTCAGGAATATTCCGTCAGAATTGACGGAATATTCCGTCACCTTCTCTAGCGAGCCTCCGGCGCCGTCGCCGGCGCCGGAAAATTGAAAAACTTCAACCTTCGATTTCTCTCTCGTTTTTCAACCATTTCTCGTGATTTTTGCACCAAAACGAAGCCTAAGACTAGGAGAACATAAATATACAACTTTCAAGAGCCAAAAACTACGAGATCTTACCTGACCAAACCACCCAACTCCTGTCAACTCCAAACGCAGTGATTCCGACGTCAAAATTCTTCAAACGAAGTACTCCGAGACTCCTTGGGACCTCACCAAGTCACCTACGAGCTTCGTTTTCCCTAAAACGTGATAAAATATGTTTGCATGAATAGTACCCAAATCGGACATCGTCGAATCGACGTGAAAACAACAGAGTTCTCACCTGAAAATAGTACGACTGGACTCCCACGAGCCTCACGAGCTTGAAGGTGTACTTGATTCCCTCGATCTGTAAAGGTTTGAGGGGTTTTGGGTGTGTGCCGTACGTTTTCAAAGGAAAATGAGAGGAGAGGTGGACTCAGGGGAGAGACAGGGAAAGGGACAGAGAGACAGTGAGAGTGAGAGTGTGTGTGTGTGGCCCAACACATGCCAACACCACACAAAATAACCACTAAACGTAAACGAAACGAACTAGGGGCAAAGTAGTCATTTCACACGCACGTTTTCAATATTTTCGGGACGGGATGTCACAACAAATATATGAAACCAGTACAGGTAAAGCAACAATTAGGTTTTTATAATTACAAGCAACTAGAAAAAATAGAAGAACATGAGAGTGAGATCGAAAATGAGAGTATTCATATGGCTTTTGATAATTTAGCTATTAATTTAGTTGAGCAAAATTTTGATCCTATTGTAGATAAGGTTATAGAAGATATTGATCATTTAGATGAAGAACAATACTTAGAACAATATAAGACATATGATTTAGTACTACATAGAATTTCAGATGAAGAGATGAAAAAATTAATTTTAGAAATAGGAGTAGAACATATTTTAGGATCAAAATAATATAATAATTTATTAGAATTGAAAGTAAAATGTAATCCAGCAGAAAAAAGTAGTACATCATGAGTAGAAAATCCATGATACACGGGTAGAACTGATCAACAAATTTTGAGACCAACAAATGAACAATATAATGAAAAAGAAAGAGTGGATTACATAGAAGAAAGTATGATAAAACCACCTAGAAAACATATGATTCCATATTTGAGAGTGTTAGAACAAATTAATATAGCAGGAAACATATTAAATTTAGATAATGTAGATCCACAAGATTGGGAAAGAACAATTGAGAGATTGGAGAAATGTTGCTTACATGCAGCATTAATGTTAGATTTTAGTAATTCACAAAATATGTTAGATTATTTTGAACATACTTTAGATGGTTTAGTTTTTTATTATTTTTAGTCATGAAAAATTCAAAATCCAAAACAACATCAGGTAACTAAAACACATTTTAATATTGATGGTTTTGTTACTTTGATTAAACAAGAATTTTTAGATCATAATAGATTAGATGATAGAGGCGAACAAGAACAAATAAGAGAAAATAGAAATTTAGAACAGTTACAAATTTGTGATTTACAATGTATAGCTGAGTATACAACAAACTTTTTTAAATATTTAGGAAGAACATGTAGAATTAGTGATATTAATTTATTAGATACTTATATGATAAAAATAAAAGGACCAATAAGAGAAAAAATTTGGAATGAATGGTAAAACCATCCAAAGAAAAATGATATTGCAATAGGACCTAGAACTCAACATGTATATGATATACTTAGACAAGAGTGTAGTCAAATAAAAGCTAAGAAACAAGTTAGGAAGCAATTTTACATGAGTTGTAAAAATATAGATTTACCATAACAGTATGGTTGTCATAAGAAAAATAAGTATAAGAAAATATACAAAAAGAAATATAAGTCATACAAATCATACAAACAACATAAGAATTTCAACATGAGACCTTCAAGAACATATAGGAAGAGAAAATATATTTCAAAACAATTTAAGAAAAGAAGTGGCAGACCTTGAGTAGAAAATATAAAGTGCCAAAAGATAAGAGTAGTTGTAAATGTTATTCATGTGGAGAAGTTGGACACATTAGACCTAAATGTCCAAAATTGGGTAAACAGCTGAGAGAAAAAGTACATTTGATGGAGTTGTTTAAGCTAGAAAAAGATGACGATATTCAGTCAATATATAGTTTAGATGATTTAAGTGATAATGAGAGTATTTCTAATATAAAGAGTATTAACATGATAGATTCAGATTTGGAAGATTCAAGTAGCACAAATAGTGATTTAGAACAGTATATGTGCGCATTCATAGAAGAACAACATGAAGAAGAACATAAATACATTAATTTAGGTTGGCCAAAAAAATGTCATAAGCATAGTAAATTAGTTGCAAATAAATACCATAATACATATTCAATATTGTGCGAAAAGTGTTATAATAATAAGTTATTAGAAATTAATTCAGCAGAATTACAAGAAAATACTGAAATATTAGGAAATATTGTTTATAGTATAGAAAAGCCAAAAAATAATTCTTTAATTACCATAAATTGTGAAATAGAATTAGCAAAAAAAATAAGATACAAACGACAGCTATGATAGATACAGGGAGTACCAAGAGTGTCATAAGAGAATGGTTAGTACCAGAAACATATACACAAAAATTTAAAAAACCAGTGAGAATAACACAGTTTGATGAGAGACCAGTTTATTTAACACATTGTATTAATAATAGAGTCTATTAAAGTAGAAAAACAACAATTTAATTTATCACTAATATTTGTTTCACTAGTAGGATCATATCCATTCATTTTAGGATTAAACTTTTTGAAAAGTTCGCAAGGTTTTTTATTTATGAATCCTAACATAACATTTTTCAAAAGAGGCATTACAATAACTGATCAAAGTAATACTGTAGAAACATACAAAAGCATAAGTATAGAAGAGTTTAGTGGTCAAGATAATTATTATTTAGAAAACTCAAAAGAAAATGATGAGCATAATAATATAGAAGAGTTTGATGAAAAATTATTTGAACATGAATATCCAATTTTAGAAGAAAAAGAAAAACCTTAGATAGGTCTATCTAACTGTAATGAGCCAAGGAATTGTAATAAACCAAAGAGTTTAGAAGAATTGTTATAATTAGCAGAACAAACTAGAATTATAGGAGAAAACCCACAGTTGCATTTGAATAAAAATAAAATACTAGCAAAATTAAATATAATTAATCCATAATTAACCATAAAGACAGCTGATATGCCTTGTAGTTTAATAGATAAACAAGAGTTTGAACAACAAATAAAAGAGTTGTTAAATTTAAAAGTAATTAGACCCTCTAAGTCTAGACATAGATCAACAACATTTATTGTGAGAAAAAATTCAGAGCTAAAGAGAGGTAAGGCTATAATTGTTTATAATTACAAGAGATTAAATGATAATACATATGAAGATAGTTATAAGTTACCAAATAAGGATGAACTTATAAATAAAATTCAAGAAAGTAAATATTTTAGTAAATTTGATTGTAAATCAGGATTTTGGCAAATACGATTAGCAAAAGAATCAATTAAGTGGACAACTTTTACTTGCCCAGAAAGACATTTTGAGTGGCTTGTTATGTTATTTGGACTTAAAAATGCTCCATCAATCTTTCAAAGAAAGATGGACCAAATTTTCAAGAAATATGATAAATTTTGTAGTGTTTATGTAGATGGTATTTTAGTACATAGTAAAAATAGAAATGAACATAGGAAGCACTTAGAGATAGTTTTACAAGAATTTATTAATAATGGAATTGTGATTAGCAAAAATAAAATAGCATTAGAAAAGCAAGATATAAAATTTTTAGGAATGTATATCAAATCAGCTACAATACAATTACAAGATCATATAACTAAAAAAGTTTTAGAATTTCCAAATAAATTAGAAGACAAAAAACAGTTACAAGCATTTTTAGGATTGTTAAATTATGCAAAAAAATTTATCCCTGATTTGGGAAGAAAAATAACAGTATTACACAGTAAAACTAGCAAAACTGGACAAAGTATTTTAATAATCAAGATATTAATTTAGTTCAAAATATAAAGGAAGAGATTACTAAACTTAAGCCATTAACATTACCATTAGATGATAGCTACAAAATAATTGAAACAGATGCTTCATTATTAGAATGGGCAGGTATATTATACCAGAAAAAGCATAAGGAGTCACCAAAGTCTGACGAACAAGTTTGTAGAGATTCATCAGGAAAATTATGATGTACAGTCAAGATTACCATCAACAAATTTAGAAATTTTAGATAATTAATTCACTTGAGGCATTCTCTTTATTTTTACATAATGAAGTATTTACTATCAGAACATATTGTCAAAATATAGTTTCTCATTATAACAAAATACATGATAATAAACAGACAGCTTGAAGATGGGTTAATTTTGTTGATTCAATTACAGGAAATGGTTTTAAACCAATTTTTGAACATATAAAAGGTAATGCCAATACATTAGTTGATATCTTATCAAGATTAATTTGTTGAACAGGAATGTAATATCATGGACCATCATCTTCAAATGGCAAAAGACCACAAGGTAGAAGAGCATCTTCCAATAACCTAATGATGCATCATGGACCTCCACCATTCAATGGATTCCAAAATAGCATAAGCAGACAAGCATCACCACCCGTACATACTTTCAACTTTAATGACAAGTATTATTGAAGGAATCAGAAATCCAACTCTGAGATATAGGCCAAGAGTACCAGGACTTTCTGATAGGCAACTGGTTCTCTTAAATAATTTTTGGAATATCCAAATCAAACAGCTAAGCATGAGGTTAAGTCATGAAAAATTAATTAGAGCCTTAAAGCAAGAGTTTGATAGTTTTAATTTTAATTTCCATCAAAGTCAGCATCATATTCATTCTCTTGAGCACAACCTTCAAGTCATTTCTAGAGACCATGAATCATTACTTAGTAAGTTTACCAAAATGAACCAAGAACTCCAATATCTTAGAATGCAACAAAAGGCAAGTGACACTTTAAAAAGAGAATTGAAAATAGGTTTGGAAACAATAAAGAAAAAGAGGTTATTGAACTCGTAGAACATAAGGCTAATAAGCCCATAGAAGAGATTAAGATTGAGCTCTTAGATGAAGACATTGAAATGGAGCAGCATCAACATCTGAGTGACAAAAAAAAATATAAAATTTTTCTTAGGAATATATCATTAGACTTAATAATAGATGATATCCTATTAGAAGAAATTTCAAAAGCAAAATTAAGAATAATGCCACCATATATGCAAAATGAGATCTTGAGCAAAGCATCACAGTCCATGAAAAGAGTTACAATTACAATTACAATGTGATTTGTATCAGTCCATCTTTGATCCAAAACCAGAGATGGATATCATCACAAAGATGTATCTACCATGTCTTTGTGATAGTACAAAGAGTTGTATTTGTAAACTCGAGATTATCATAGCTGTGATCAGGATTAACATGAGAGACTATAGACTATGGCATTTTAGTTATGAGCATCAGAAAAGCATAATCTGGTAAAAGTTACCCCAACTTTATTATTAGAGTTTGACTATCTTGATAAAATATTCATTGATCATATTTCCCAACTAGAATCATTTCCTAAAAAGCTTATAAAAGTAGCAGAAGATTATCTAGAACAGTGGAAACAAATTTGCATAAGTTTTATTAGTAGTCCTCCAGATTGGTATGAACATATGCATAAGGAGAAAGCTAGGCATATAGCCATGATTAATGAAGAGTCTATTATAATATTCTCTATCTCCTCACATAGGTGGACTCCTTCATACAAAAATATTCCAAAATTTCAAGAGATCCAAATGTTAGCCTTTAGGTATGATATGTTACTAGTAGCAGAAGAAGAAGAAATGCATATTTACAGTAAGACAAAAATAAGTCATCAACCCTACTGGAAGCCTCAAAATTTCAAGGGAGAACCAGCAGACATGTACTACAAGGTGAAAGAAGATAAAGAAAGAGATGCAAAGTTAGTAGAAGGCGATGAACAGTACTGGAACAATTTGACAGAAGAAGTGCTGGATAACATTGACAACATGATGGAAGTATGAAGAGCTGACAACAAATCAGCATAAGTTGAATAACATCTTGCAAAATAATGTATTTTGATCAGACAGAAATGTTAACATCATTGTAGACCCCGCTACAATAAAGAAATAATGGCATAAGAGTAAATAAAGAAAATAGCTTGACCCATTATAGACATTTCATACACAAAATGTCCTTTTGATTAAAAATGAACAGTAAAATGTCCTTTTTATTAAAACTCCCTAAATCTAGAGAAAAAGTGTTTGGAATAACATATAAGGATTTGGTCCTCAATTAAGGATACATTAAAAAAAAAAAAAAAAAAACAAGAATTACCAATTGAACAGAAATAGGACTAACCAAGGCTTTTCATCTCCGATTTGGGACAAGAAAAAACAACATGAACTTAAATAATATCCTCATCCATGGTGTTTCTCATTCATTCAGTTTCCAAGGATGTAAACCCAGCTTATCTTTCAAGTTCACAAATGGTGCCAACACCTTCACGGTCTTTCCAGAAAACAGTTCCAATATCTTCTACCACTACATCATCTGCAACTTCTTCATCTGAAACAATTACAAAATCACACAAGAGAAGGGGAGACTAAATTAGATAATCTCTTTTCAATGTTCCTATCAAATCTCTAAAGAAAAAGACTTCTCCAGGCAGTTCTAGGACACTTTGTATTGCTTCAAAAAAAGAGTACGTGTCTTAACTCTAGCAACTCTTTTTTATAATTACAACTCATCTTAAAACCCCGACACATTCCGACACAGAATGTCCACCTGGACTTTGAATCGAGCTATACTGATCGACATCAGGAATGTGAAGAAGCCATAAAGTGTAGTGATGTGGAAAATGTGAGTAAGTTTAAACCGAAAAGTAACTAAATACAAGAGTACACATGTGAGTGATGTGATAAATAATAGCACTCAAATTAAACCCTTTTATTGACAATTGTAGTAAAGATGTAAGTAGGGATCGTTCTAGGCCGGGGATTAAGAGGGACTGCTAATCTAATAAAAACTGACTCAAAGATACAAAACTAGGCTTAAAAATACTTAAATAAACTCAAAGACTCTTAACTAAACTTATATGACTCAAAACAACTAAAAAGACTCAAAAAAGCACAAAACAACTAAAAAGATGTAAGTATGCTGCTACTTCTTTTGACTCAAAGATGTAAGTAGGCTAACTCAAAGATACAAAACTAGGCTGCTTCTTCTTTCCTTCTTCCTTGCTAGGTTGCGGATGATGTGTAGAAGGATGAATGATGGGTGGTTGTGTATGTGAATGAATAGATGTGTCTATGGGTGCGGCACAAGGTATATATTTTAGAGAAAAGATCTAAACTTTAATTCAATGTTTTAGGAAAGAATTGGACCCCAAATCCACAAGGAAAAGGAGACTTAAAGTCACAATCCCAAGGGAAAAAGGATAGGAACTTGCGGCAAGGAAAATAGGAAGGGAATGTTGTTTCCCTTGCACGACAAGGAAGGATAAAGGCTAAGTTGGGTGCGGCATCCCCCTTTGGCTGGGATTAAGGCTTCTAAAACTTGTATTTAAGTGTCCTAAATTAATTAGGGACCCTCTTTGGCAGCTGGAACTTATGTAGGAAAGATTTAGGGAAACAAAGTCAAAATAAGGAAATTTGACTTATGTTTCCTTCTTTGTGGTTGATTTCTTTACTTCCAAATCTTGAATTAATTTCTTCCATCTCTTTAGCAGATTCCTAGCCTCCTTTGGTCTTCAATTTCGTCTTTACTCCATGCATATGCTATCCATTCCAAGCCCAAAACTTCTCCAAAATGCACCAAAATGCACTTTCTTGCTACTTTAGCCATTTGGACCTACAAACACACGAAAATAGCTCAAAATACTAAAATAACTATGAACTAACAACATAAATTTAAGAAAACAAGCTAACTAAGTCGCCTAAATATGCTCCTATCAGTGAGTAGGATTGAACTCATTTCGCACATGATGTCAGAATATAAGTAAAGTACTAAAAATTAGAATAAGAATTATACCATCAAAAGTAGTCTCCTATACAACTTTTTGCCATGAATCCTTGGTGCGAAATTTATACGCACACAAATTAAACCCTCTTTTTGTCAATTGTAGTATAAGTATAAGTAGGGATCGTTCTGGACCGGGGATTAGGAGGGATTGTTAACCACTTGGATTTGACTTCAAAAACGTGAAATAAACATTAAAACACTATACTAAACTCGAAGAATGCAAAACTAAAAGTAAGAAGGATTAAGACTAAAACTTAAACAAAATATGGGGGGGGGGGATTTAGGTTTGGACGAGATTAAACTAAAGTGGATAGATTGCAAAGAAAACAAATTGTAAATACGAAATTGACGGAAATGAATGGATGATGGGATAGCTAAGGGGTTCTTCTCCACACATGAAAAATATGCAACGTAAATCAATTTCCAATTATCAATCCAATAAGTTGTGAACCTCGACACTCCAAGTTAATTAGGTCCGCTTAAATTAACCTTCAGATTTCCCCAAAATCATTGAATTGGATGAATATGCATCGCAAACAAATTATTCCTAACAAATTCTCTATATGAACAGCATGATAAAGATATAAGTTAGAATCATTACGTTCTTTGGAAATCATAAGCATCGACAAGGCATTTGTAACTATGGAAAGCATGATCCGCTTGCCAGGAATCTACTTAACATGATTGTGACTAGCAACCTTCACTACTTGTGAATATAAATTCATAACGATTAGGTGAAACAAACTTATATCCTAGCACCAAATTCAAGCATGCAAATTAAGCGTGCACTCTCAATCAACATACAAGAATAAGTTCTAAATCAAACGGTTAAGCAAATTGTATTCAAAACTTATGCAACGATAACTGGAAGTAATCAACTTAATTCACATATATAATCATGGTTTCGAATCACCCCCTAGCTAACTAGGGGGATTTAGCCTCTCATGTTCACAAAAAGAGAATTACAAATGAATTTAAACATAAAGCACAAAGGATTGATTACACCTAGAACGCCCAACGAATCCACGTGAATTGGTGCGCGTCGAAGCTCCTCTTTCCTCTTCTCCTTCTGCGGCAGTGAGGTTAAATGGATGATTTGGATGTTATTTTGGGTTGGGGATGGATTTAGGGAGGATTGGTGTGGTGCGGCAAGGTGTTGGAGTGATGGAGGAAGGTTGGTATGGTGGCTGGAAGGTGGAGGAAAAGCTGCGGCAGGATTAGAATTATATGTGGAAGATCAGAATTATGGAATATGGTTGCTACGGCAGAGAAGATTTATATGGGAAATGGTTGATGCGGCTAGCTGGAAATTATAGGATGAATCACGGCTTTAATCATGGGAATTGGCTGCGGGATGGATGAATGCTCGGATTATGGACTTAGAATAATGGGATAATTATGGAATATATGGGAAGTGGACGGTTTGAATGGGATATAGTGGACAATGGGAAATGGACGGTTTGAATGGGATATAGTGGACAATTAAAAATGGAAAGTGATGGTTTGGTGGCTACGGCTTAAGGATGGATGGTGGAGAAAAATGGAATGATGGTGCTGAATCATTAGGGTGATGGAATGGTGGAGGTAATGCACGGATGGAATAGGATAATGGGAAGTGAATGGATTAATGGGCAGTGGGGGGATTAATGGGAAATGGGGGGGGGGGGGGGGGGTTAATGGATAATAATATATGGTGAATGGCAGAATAAGAAATGGAATCAATGGGAACCCACGGCTAGCATCATTTTTTAGTTTTTATTAGGGTTAATGGCAATGCACGGTTTAGGGATTAGTTTTGGACGTCCATTCCTCGTGCTCCATTTGCATACACCACATTCCAGCTCAGTTTTGCTCCAAAGGCTCCAAATTGCATCATTTCATGTAATATGTCCTTTAAACCTGAAAACACATGAAAGTAGCTTAAAAGACTACTTTAACGAATAAAACATAACAAAAATGCATAAGAACTAGCTAACTAAGGCGCATAAATATGCTCCTATCAAATTCCCCCACACTTAGCTTTTGCTAGTCCTCGAGCAAAACAAACAAAAGAAAGAAAACAAAACGAAACAAACTAACCAAAACCAAAAACTAAACCTTCCAACGTTCGCCTCAGGGATTTCCAATGAAACATGACATGTCAAAATTCATTACTCACATGGCTTTTAGTCTTCCTTTCCCTCAAGCACATCCTTAATCATAGTCACCATTCACTAGTTCGCATTTAATCAATTAAAACACATTTTGAATGTAGTAACATGCCTTAAAGAATTCCCTCAATTCCTCACTAGTTATGCACTTAATTTTTACTCAAATTTTCTGACTACACACCCTACACTAGTTATATGTGAGAAGATTGATGTAAACATGAAAGACTAGTACTCACATACGTTATACAAAGAAAGCAATTTCGGGAGTAATTAAACGTGTATGGATATGATCTCATGAAAGGGATGCTACTACTTAGATGCGAGAACCAGTGACACCATATGCTCATACCAAATTCAAACTCCACATTTGAAATGCACAACACTCAAGATAGAAGTCAAGGGTTGTAACGGGGCTTGGGGTTTTGGCTAACAAGGGAAGGTAAAGAATAACAAACGTTCTTTAAGCAATAATAAGTAAAGTAATGAAATTAAGACCTAGAATTCCCTTAGAATGCAGAAATCAACTTTTAAACAAATAGGGGAGATTCAAACAACTCTTAGGGCCTAATTCATTGTTTTGGGCCCTTACTTCAACAACCAATACTTTTCAACTATTTTCAACTCTTTTTCCATTTTTTTTTTTTTTTTTACCGTGCCTATGGCACAAAAACTCACATGAATACACTTTCCCCCACACTTATTTTCTGCACACATTAATCAAAGGGAATTCATTCATGCTTACTATGCTTCAAGAACAAGGGTACGGATGTTCCTAATCTAGGCTAGGTGAAGATAATGTGGGTTAACAAAGAAAGTAGGCTACACAAGGCTCAACGGGGTTAAATCCTATAAAACAAATGAAAAGGGAAATATGGTAATTTGGCTATGGTGTTCACTACACAACTTCATCTTGAATACGTGTTATGCAAATCAATGACATGCTTTGAATGAAATGGGCATGAGTTCTAGCATTTGGAACTAAGTGATGAAACGCCTTCTAAGTAGCAACCAAGCAAAGAATAATGAGATCATGCAACGACTTTAGCAAACAAAGAATGCACAGATTTTAACTCTCCAAATAAACGTTTAAGCTCAAGTCTCACAGGGATGTAGTGTTAGTTTGAGCTCATTCCTTCAAACATGTTACAAAAACTAATTTTTTTTTCTTTGTGATTACATGTGAATTCGTGAACTATTACTACAACCAAGCATAAACCAAAGAGTATATCAAACGTCCATCCATGTTTGTAACTTTCTTTAACCGTCATGCAATTAAAAACCAAATCCTCATCATTGCGTTGGAAGGTAACCTACGACACAAACACATAAAAACAACTTTAAAACAACTCTTTTTGGGTTTTTCAAAACAATTTTTCAAATTTTTATGGGATTTTCGAATTTTTAAGTCAAAACACACTAAAACAGTTTAAAAACATTTTAAAACAGCAAGGAACAACACTTGAAGTTATGGGTGATAAAATCCAACAAATTTGCATCAACATACTTAGTTACCCCCCCCCCCCCCCACACTTAAATCAAACATTGTCCTCAATGTTTTAAGCTTAAAACACACCAAACAAAAGAAAACATATAAAACAACAACTAAACATACTAAACATGGCAGAATGTATCTATCAAAGAGAAGAGTTTTAGAGATGCAAATCTGGTTGTGGAGTGTAAATTCCATCTTCTCCTTGGTGATTGCAGTGAGGCTTCATCTTGAGTGATTCCACAGGCTTACTCTTGAAATGCGCTGCTCCCATCGTTGATTTTCCTTTGTCCTACTCTTGAACTGGGTAGTAGGCTTCCTTTGGTCTCCCCCGAAGGTCTGAGCTTCCTCCTTTTATCTGTTTCTTTGTTCAATCTCTCCAATTCGTATTGAAGAGGGTTAGAGGATAGCTCAGCAAAGCTAGGTAAGCAACCAGGGAATAGAGTCCAGATAGACTCCAAGTGCCGGCTGATTGCTTCTTTCACTTTGCCATGCAAGTAATAACAAGGACAAAGAAAAGGACAGGGAAAGAGCATGATATGAGATACTTTTGCTTTTGACCTTGATGATATGAGATACCTTTGCTTTTGAAGAAGCGGTGAATGAATCAGCACATGCTTCCATCTACCGTTTCCTCCTGGGTCATCTGTACTCCAGGCATCTGGTATCATCTTTGGGGAAGAAGAAAAAATTGAGTATTTTGAAAGGCTTTGCTGGGAGTGCGCCCTCAGAGGTGAGAAAGAGTTGGGCATTTTCTTCAGTTCTGCTTTGCCAAAAAAAATGAAGGTCGACATATATAGGGAATTCAATAGCAATTGGTGGTACTGTTATTTTACCGTTGTCGACAAACGTTTTTATCCCGCAAATCCGGCTTTTTGAAATAGTGACGACTCTTCGATCTTTGAATTTGCCTCTTCGATTTCTGAGCAGTCGCCCCTTCGATTTCTGAACGATGCCCTTCGCTTTCTGAACGACATGTAGTAGCGCGGATGCGACTCTGTCTGAGATCTTTTGACAAGTGGCACGCGTTTTCTGCAAAGCCGGGAGCTTTCGACAAATATGCACACGCTTTCTGGAAAGCCGGGAGCTTTCGGCTTTGTCTCCCACGTTTGTCGGCTTAAGTGTGCAGCTGATTTCTCGCCTTCCACGTGTCTTCTGAAAAGCTGGGATTGCGTCTGACGAGCTGGTGATCTTTACGCCGGAAATTCCGGTTTTGAAGAGTGGTGTCTCTTCATTCTGAATTGGTGAACGCCTCTCCTTTAATAGAGGTGATTGATCACCTCTAGCATGCACACTTGAAAATTGCCCAGAAATCGTCTCCGGCCCATTGAGATTTCACTCCATCCAACCCTTCTCTTTTAACTTCGTGAATAATGGCTAGCTCATCCAACCCATCGAACCTTTGCTTAGATTTGAGTCTAAGCAGTGATCCGGTCGTGCCTCGTCAGGGTAAGGTATGGTGCCCGTCTTTCTTATCTTCCCATGGCCCTCTTACAGATGAGGACTCTGTGATGATGGATCCCACAACGGCTACGATAGTGGCTCAGAACCTCCTCACTCCCAAAGACAGTCAGCTGCTTTCAGGACGGTCCGATGAGTTGGCCGTTCAAGAGTCCTTGGCTCTTAGCGTTCAGTGCGCTGGCTCTGTGTCCAACATGGGCCAACGCCTTCTTACTCGCTCCCGTCAGGTTGAATCCTTGATGGCGGAGGTGGAGAGTCTTAAGCAGGAGATCAAACAGCTTAAGTACGAGAACCGAAGTTTGCACGTGCTTGCCAACAATTATTCATCAGGCATGAAGAGGAAGCTTGACGAGCTTGATGACCGTCAAAAGCTTGCAGCTTTCTTCCAGAGGCACCTCTTTCCTGGGTCATCCAGCGTTCCACCAAGGTTTGAGGCCTTGTATGATCTATCTTTGGTACCTCCCGCTCCGATGCCTTCCGCTCCGATGCCTCTTGCTCCAATGCCTTCTGCTCCGAGACCTCCTGTTCCGAGAGTGTTGCCACGTAGTGGGGCCTCAAGTACACAACCTTTGTGAAGACTCCATCTTTCTGCCATGTTTTTTTTTTTTTTTTTTTTTAATTACAATCACTCGGAAATCAATAAACAAGCTTTATTCACTGTATTGGGTTGCCTCCCAAGTAGCGCTTGCTTTAACGTCGTACAGCTGGACGATGAACCTAATCACTCCAGGATATATTCACGAATCGGATGAGAACTCCGAGTCATGAACTAGTACCTAAAACAAGAAACAAAACAAATTTAAGAATCTGGAAAAATAAAAACAAACGAAAATAAAACAATCCAAGGGATTAGCAAAGTTGCTAATCCCCGGCAACGGCGCCAAAATTTGGTGCGAAATTTATACGCACACAAATTAAACCCTCTTTTTGTCAATTGTAGTATAAGTATAAGTAGGGATCGTTCTGGACCGGGGATTAGGAGGGATTGTTAACCACTTGGATTTGACTTCAAAAACGTGAAATAAACATTAAAACACTATACTAAACTCGAAGAATGCAAAACTAAAGTAAGAAAGATTAAGACTAAAACTTAAACAAAATATGGGGGGGGGATTTAGGTTTGGACGAGATTAAACTAAAGTGGATAGATTGCAAAGAAAACAAATTGTAAATACGAAATTGACGGAAATGAATGGATGATGGGATAGCTAAGGGGTTCTTCTCCACACATGAAAAATATGCAACGTAAATCAATTTCCAATTATCAATCCAATAAGTTGTGAACCTCGACACTCCAAGTTAATTAGGTCCGCTTAAATTAACCTTCAGATTTCCCCAAAATCATTGAATTGGATGAATATGCATCGCAAACAAATTATTCCTAACAAATTCTCTATATGAACAGCATGATAAAGATATAAGTTAGAATCATTACGTTCTTTGGAAATCATAAGCATCGACAAGGCATTTGTAACTATGGAAAGCATGATACGCTTGCCAGGAATCTACTTAACATGATTGTGACTAGCAACCTTCACTACTTGTGAATATAAATTCATAACGATTAGGTGAAACAAACTTATATCCTAGCACCAAATTCAAGCATGCAAATTAAGCGTGCACTCTCAATCAACATACAAGAATAAGTTCTAAATCAAACGGTTAAGCAAATTGTATTCAAAACTTATGCAACGATAACTGGAAGTAATCAACTTAATTCACATATATAATCATGGTTTCGAATCACCCCCTAGCTAACTAGGGGGATTTAGCCTCTCATGTTCACAAAAAGAGAATTACAAATGAATTTAAACATAAAGCACAAAGGATTGATTACACCTAGAACGCCAAACGAATCCACGTGAATTGGTGCGCGTCGAAGCTCCTCTTTCCTTTTCTCCTTCTGCGGCAGTGAGGTTAAATGGATGATTTGGATGTTATTTTGGGTTGGGGATGGATTTAGGGAGGATTGGTGTGGTGCGGCAAGGTGTTGGAGTGATGGAGGAAGGTTGGTATGGTGGCTGGAAGGTGGAGGAAAAGCTGCGGCAGGATTAGAATTATATGTGGAAGATCAGAATTATGGAATATGGTTGCTACGGCAGAGAAGATTTATATGGGAAATGGTTGATGCGGCTAGCTGGAAATTATAGGATGAATCACGGCTTTAATCATGGGAATTGGCTGCGGGATGGATGAATGCTCGGATTATGGACTTAGAATAATGGGATAATTATGGAATATATGGGAAGTGGACGGTTTGAATGGGATATAGTGGACAATGGGAAGTGGACGGTTTGAATGGGATATAGTGGACAATTAAAAATGGAAAGTGATGGTTTGGTGGCTACGGCTTAAGGATGGATGGTGGAGAAAAATGGAATGATGCTGCTGAATCATTAGGGTGATGGAATGGTGGAGGTAATGCACGGATGGAATAGGATAATGGGAAGTGAATGGATTAATGGGAAGTGGGGGGATTAATGGGAAATGGGGGGGGGGGGGGGGGAGGGGTTAATGGATAATAATATATGGTGAATGGCAGAATAAGAAATGGAATCAATGGGAACCCACGGCTAGCATCATTTTTTAGTTTTTATTAGGGTTAATGGCAATGCACGGTTTAGGGATTAGTTTTGGACGTCCATTCCTCGTGCTCCATTTGCATACACCACATTCCAGCTCAGTTTTGCTCCAAAGGCTCCAAATTGCATCATTTCATGTAATATGTCCTTTCAACCTGAAAACACATGAAAGTAGCTTAAAAGACTACTTTAACGAATAAAACATAACAAAAATGCATAAGAACTAGCTAACTAAGGCGCATAAATATGCTCCTATCAATCCTCGTCGACACGAGCTCTACCATTAAATCTTAAAGGGTGAATAACAAGGGTGAACAAGCTTGAAAATAAAGTTTTGTCAAAACCTTTTCGGAAACATATAACCCCTCGTCGTAAAACAATATAGTTTCCAAATAGATATACTACATATAGTATGAAGGCACTTACCGTGAACAGTAAAGATTCAGGAATAGGATAAATCATAATATTTCACATATAGCATCCAGTAATCACAATATCTCACATAAACAAACATATAATATCGGGTGCTCATCGACATATGTTGACAAACGAGTTCATACAAAGGTATTCTAAGATGAACATGATTGGATGTAATAATGATTTACACTTTAGTACTACAATCACGTGAAGACTAGTGCTATGCGCTTCACTTACAAGTCCTAATTGCCAATACAAATCTTGGATAGGACTAGCACCAACAATGGTGCTAACACGTGAAGACTAGCCCTGGCCTGGGCGAGTATTAATACCAGTGTAGCATGCACGATGAGCAGTTAACATAAATATGATCATGTAACAATAATTCGATAATTCTAGTCAATAAAACACTATTCATGTCCACAAATATAATTAAGGCATCCCATAATAATACGTATACATGTGCATCCCGTAGGACGTAGCATAATTTCATAAATTTTGTCAATGCGCTAATTCTTATAAATGTTAATCTAATCTAGGCATAACGTAGAAAATTCTTTATTAAATATATAAATGAAAACTAAATAAATATTTAATATTTAAAAGAAAACAACCTGTAATACCCTGGAAAATTTAAATATATGAATTGGATATTCATAATTATGAATATGCGAAAAGAATTGAGAATTTATATTAATTCATAAAAGTTTAGTTTTAAATTAAACTAGTTACAAGGTTTAAAGTTTGGACATTAATTATTTAAAATACGTAGAACTTTCGAGACCAAAATTTATATTTTTGAATAGAGCTCGATCTCACGAACGCGTAGGTGCAAACCGTTCGTGAAACGGTGTTTTAATGAAGAAGTTATTAACATTTAAAGTTGGGGATAAATTGGTAATTTTAAACATCTTTAGAAGGCTCCAGAAAATCTAGAGCCAAGTGACATGCCACATATGTGGCTGAGATGAAAGGAAGAAATAAAAATGGACAGTTGGGATTGAAAGAAAAGCATAGAAAGGAGAGAAGGGGGATGGCCAATGGGGGTAGAGAGGAAAGAGAGGAAGGAGAGGAAAGGAAAGAAGGGAGAATGAGGGAATCCTTCGACCCGGTTATACCCACGGCGCAACCTGGTCGGATCTTTTGATTCTGGCCACCTTAGACGACATGAAGGGTGTCAAATTGATCCTTACTTCAAACCCAATCGTTCCCTCTTCCTAGTACACCCCAAAAATAATAGATTTGGCCTTGAAATTAGGAAAAACGCACATGGGGGGGTACGACGGTCATTGCTCGGGATTCCCCAAATTTTGAAATGTTTCCATCAAATTACTACCACCATTAGACTCCCTTTGAGGTGTGGAACAAAGCCCAAACAAGTTTAGGGACGTCGGAGTTACTTTGAGGTCGAATTGAACACACCCAAATTCAAGGGTTCCAGCGGTTCGTGGCCGATTTGAGGTGTTTTCTGGACAAATTGGGCTTGGCCACAGGTATGTAAGTTGTTCCTCTCACTGAGATCTACTTTCAAGTAAAATTTGGTAATTTTTGGAGATAGTTGATATTTTCCAGTGAATCGGGACGGTCGACCGCCACGGGCGGCGACGTGTGGCCAGGGAGCCGACGCCGTATTTTTAGGCTAATATTGTTGTTTTGGAATTAAATTTATTAAGCATTTAATGCAATACACTTGTTTGAAGCTAGATGGTGATTGTTAGTTATGTGTAGAGATATCAAAGTTTAATTGAATTGGAATTTTTGAACTACGAATGGCTTGATCCTGTTTAGGGTACGTAGGCAGTCTAACGAGACGTTAGATGTAGCCATAATACCAGTAAGATTAAATATTCAAGAATTAATCATTGAATTAGAGGTTGCTTGATAGAAGAATTTGGGGAATTAAGTTGTTAACTTACTTAATTGTTATGGTAATTAAAAACATGGTTAATTTTATAGGAATTAAATTGATTAGAGTTTTAGAAGTAAGATAAAAGAAATAGTAGCAAACTAAACTGGAGTTTAGTTTGGACCTATCACTAATATTATTATTTCCCGAAATAAAGCAAATAATTTGAGGCGTGGCGTGACAGAACCACTCATAAATCATGTCGTCAGGTTGAACCCACCTTGCGGACACCAAAGATCCTTGCGATGCGTTTCACCTAGAAATGAAACCATGCCTGTAAATATATAATGTACTAACGTGAATTCGCATATTTGTACAAACTACGGCAAATAAAGGAACTATTTTAAAATGGTTGAATTATGGAAAATTGAGGGTGAATCCAGATTCGGCATGTTGAGAAACTTAAGGAAGGACCTTGGGTTCCTCCATGCACCGCCACACACTACCACAAGGTGGCTGCACAGGTAGCCACTTGTTGCACACGCTGGCCACCATGCGCCCACATGCCTTCTTCACGCAACCTGCAGATTTGTAGGTTGCAAAGGCAACTTCTAGGGCTCATTTCATGCTCAATTCTTCACCAAACTAGATGATTCAAAAGCCAAAATGAAGTTAGAAATGCAAGGAACATGTTTATACCAAAATCGAGGCTCAACAAAGGTTGGAGATGGCTAGAAAAATCATCTGAAAGTGGCTTGACATAAATAGCATACTATGTATAGTATGAAAACACTTACCTTAAACAGTAATATGACAAGAATGCAATAATTCACCATATTCAACATATTCAACATATAATATATGACAGTCACAATGTCTCGCATAACACAGACATATCATATCAGGTACTCATCGACATATGCTAACACATGAGTTCATGTAGATGTATTTTGACATGAAAGGACTGGGTGTAATAATGATTTACACTCTAGTGCTACAATCACTTGAAGACTGGCGCTAAGCGCGTGACATACGAGTTTTAATTGCCTATAGCAATCTAAGACAGGATTGGCACCTACAATGGATCCAAAGTGAGCATACGGTGCGATGTGAACATACAAGTGAAGATTGGCCCTGACCTAGGCGAGTACTAACACCAGTGTAGCGTGCACGATGAGCAATTAACATAAATATGATCATGCAATGGTAATCCGATTACTCTAGTCAATAAAATACTATTCATGGCCACAACTATAATTAAGGTATCCTATAATAGTACATATACCTATGCATCCTGTAGAATTTAGGATAATTTCGTAAGTTCCATCAATCTGCTAATTCTTATAAACATTAGTCTAATCAAGGCATAACGTACAAAATTCTTTATTAAGTATATATATGGAAACTATAATATTTAAAAGCAAAGACCTACTCACAAATCATGTTGTTAGGGTCGAACCCGCCTCGCAGGCATCAAAGGTCTTTGTAATGCGTTTCACCTAGAAACGGAACCATTTACACGAATATATAACGTACTAATGTAAACTTACGTATTCGTACAAAGTAGGCTAATATAGGAACTATTTTAAAATAATTGAATTTCGAAAAACAAAGGATTCGGCATGTCGAGAACCCTATGGAGGGACCTTAGGTTCTTCCACGCGCTGCCACGAGCAGCCGCCTTAACCTCCACAAGGTGGTTGTACAGCAGCCACTCACAATGGCCCCTCACGCTCGCCCATATGTCTGTGAGAACCACCGTACCTATCTTCCTCTCGAAACCAAAATTCTAGCCAGTTTTTTTGGCCGATTTTCATAGCTCTTTTCGAGGTCGATACTCAACCATTTCCAGGGATTTAAAGACCAAAGGAATTAGTTTATACCTGAGCCAGGGTCAACGGGTGGTTGGAGAGGGCTAGAAAATGGCTTGTAACTTCGGTATTTTACTCGCTGGAAAACTGGAAAATGGAGAAAGACAAGGCAGGGTTAATACCCTCGATTTTTAAATCGAAAACAACCCATGTAACTAGAATATATAATTAGAAACTAAGATAAGTCCTACTCAAATCAAGCTCACCTCAACTTCGTCAAATTCCATGTTAACTCATTGGAGAAAATGGTGGGTAGTTGTCGTCCTTCGTGCATTTTTTTGGTGTGCACCGATAGTGGAAGAGAGAAAATAGAAGACGAAGAGAGAGGCATGGTGGTGTGGTGGCCTGAAGACTCGTAGGTGTGGCAATGGTCGTACATGGCTGGGGTGTCTCGATTAGCACAGAGGAAGAGAAAGACAGATAGAGAGGGGAAAATAAGAGGGGTGAGAGAGTGAAATGATGGAAAGAAGAGTGAGATTGCAGCAAGGGAGAGGAGGTCTGAATGAATGGGAGGACATGGAATAGGGGGAGTGCGGAGTCCCACGTGGGTGAGTTCTCACCAAATAGAAAAATCTCACAAGAAAATATTAAAATAAGCATATCTAGAATAGTTAATTTACAAAAATGTCCTTGGTATTTGGTGTTTTGTAAAATCTTCATCATAACTCTTAATTTGCTCCTACTTGCGCCCATCATTCGTATGGTAGAGTAATACGAGAATATGTGCGTAACTCCTAATTCGGTCCTACTTGCGCCCACCATTCATTTGGTAGAGTAATATAAGAATATGTGTGTGTGGGTGTCTTTGGGTCAAGCCCAAATAATATTTAATTTGGTACAAGACTTAATTAATAAAATACTAACGTAAACGGGCCTACTTGCCCACTTGCTTAAAGAATCCAACGAATAAGCCATCGATGTTACGGTCAGCAACCTGCAATACTGACAACTCACTATTGTATCGATAAACAAGAAACAAATTCCTAAGAGTGCAAAATTACCATTTTGCCCTTCATTGGGAAACGTGCATAAATCGTCCAATTTACGCCTTGTTCACGCTCACATGTCGACACATACGACCTAGAAATATTTGCACGGTGATAAAGAGTGATAATACTCAAGTGTCCATGAATTTAGTCTGTTAGGGGTATTTTCATAATTTTTTGATGTTAGAGAATAAAATAATATTAAATTCAGCACGAGACGTCACATTTTAGGTAGATGGAGGTCTTCAAATCAAAATTCCTATAGAATGAACGACGATCCACCTAAGGAATGAATGACGATGTTGATGCCCCAACCGACGAGGATGAATGGGAACAGAAAGTGATGAAAGTGACGATGATGATATTTATTGTAGTGAAGATGAGGATTAATGACAACTTTATAATTTTGCGGTTAACTTGATAATTTTCTGTTTTTATTTTGTAATTTTAGGGTTTATGATAGGATTAACATATTAGTATTAGGGATTATTTTATATTATTAGGATTATATATAACATTAGCGTTTAGGATTAATTTTATAAGTTTTGGATTAAGTATTACTTATTAGGATAAATTTGTTAAATTAGTTTACTTTGTTAATTTGTTAACTTTTAAATCTTAGGTTTAGAATTTTAGATTAATTTCATAATTTTAGGATTAAGATTTTAGTTGTAGGTATAATTTATTAAGTTTAGTGTTAATTTTATAATTTTCGGGTTGATTTTATAAGTAGCGAGTTAATTTTTTAAGTTTAATGTTAATTTCAGAGTTTTAGGGCTCAATTTTTAAAATTTAATTTAAATGTTTGTTGTTCAATTAGTTTTTGTAAATGTCATGGTTGATTAGGCATCGTCGAGCAGTGGGTAGGTTTCCTCCTACACCTCCCCCACCTACTACTACTGTTGCCACCGCTCCACCCGCACTGGTCCCGACGTCGGGATCTTCGTTACCTCCGCCCCAGCCCTGATGCAACAACTCCTTACTCCAACTTCTTAACCTATAGATTGATTTCAAATTCATGAACCATCCCCTAGATTCCTGTCAAAACGAAACAATTTGAGTATGAGTAAAAGGTCCTCCTTTTTATTTTAATGAATCCATTTTTATGTTATTTCGTACTGCACAATTATGTGCCGGAGTCATTGACTTCTTCGATGACTCATCCCTTAGTGAGCGTTCGGCATTCTCATCGACGACCCTGGAGTAGCGAGGAGCATGAAGAGTCTACAATGGCTTCCACTGTTGACGGAGAGGGATCCAAAACAGGTACTAAGGGCCTGTTTGGGATTGAGGTGCTTAAAAAAAAAGCTACTATGAAAAAAAGCTATGAAAATTTTTGGTGTTTGGTAAACTTTGAAAATCAGCTTTTTTTTCAAAGTTGAGGGTGAAAAAAAGCCCAAAACCAAGAGATGACAAGAAGCTGCAATTTGCAGCTTCCAAAAGCAGCTTATTTTCACCCACACACGGGTGAACAGTGTCCAGGTTTAATGAAATATACCATAACCCAAAACTGCCCTCGGCTTTTCCCTTCACCGACGCTCTCGCCTTTCTCCAAAACGCTCTCGCCTTCCCTTCACCAAAACGCTCTCGCTCTTCACCTCAGAGCTCTCTCGCATAACCCGAACCTCAGGCTCTCTCTCGTTCTCTCGTTCTCTCGTTCTCTCGTTCCGTCGTTCCAAAAACTACCGATCTCGTTCTCCAGGTTTCTCCAGGTAAGCTTCTCATTTATTTGTTTGGATTTTTCAAATTAGGGATGGGGAGATTAGGGAAAGAGGGGTGGGAAGAGCAAAGGGATGAGGGTATGGGTGTCGGGAAAAACAATTGGGGATGGAGGGTGGGGAAAAATTAATTGGGGAAGGTGATATGGTTTGTGGAAAAAATTAATTGGAAAAAAATTAATTGGGGAAAAAATTAGGGTTTGCGGAGGAAGCTCGGCTGCGGCCAGGTCGAGGAGCTCATCGAGGAGGCGCGCGACGAGCTCACTCTCATCGGCAAGATGATCGGTCAGTATAATATGTTATTTTTATTGCTGGTTTTGGTAATTGATTTATTTAGTTTTTTCTCGTTTTTGAAAGAAATGAAATCGAAAATGGTTATTTGTGTTTTGGGATTGACATTGGCCATGAAAATTGGAATTTAGCTCAGAAATGTGGTTTTATTTTGGGAAATTGAGTGCTTGTTTGTGATTTCGACATTTTTTCTTAGTTTGGTTGATGAGAAATTGAAAAGTAATCGAATTGGCTGTGTAGTTTTGTTTTGTGATGGTAACTTAATAAGTTGTTCATTTCTAGTAGTGGAAATTAGGGGAAAAGTGAGCGAAGTTCATAAATTTTTTAGCAGTCGGGTTTTTTGTTTACTACGTCATGAAACGAAAGGTGGGTACTTGATTTTATCAGTTCCGAAGAAACCATGATTGCCCCAGAATGCTGGTAATGCATATCATATGAGGTGGTTAAAGAAGAAAAAAGAGGGTGGCAGGGGGCGGGTGGTGGTTGCGGTTAATGGACACAATTGAATCCAAGTTCAAGTGGAACATATAATAAGCAAATCTGTTTTCTTCACTTTGAAGCATTTCAAACTCTCGTTCAATGTCCAAAGTAGGAATCTTTGTTTGTGTGAACTGTGAACTATGGTTTTTACTAGCCATTGTGTACTTGCATGCTTCAGTTAATGCTGATTTTTTGGTTCTTCCGTCTCAGAGTTTTATCATTCTGATGATCAAACTGATGCCTTTCTGTTGCCTTTGTATGAAGTTCTTTTTGAGCTGACATTTTGAGATACAATATACAATGGATTGTTTGTAATAGTTTGCGTTCTGTATTGACTTGCATTGCAGAGTGGGATCCATGGGGTGTTCCTGATGATTACGAATGTGAGGTGATCGAGAACGATGCTCCAGTTCCCAAACATGTTCCTCTGCACCGACCTGGTCCTCTTCCTGAGGAGTTTTACAAAACGCTGGAAGGACTTACTACAAACCAACCAAAGTTGGATGAGGCTAAAGTCACCTCTATTGGTTCAGAAGCAAAGGAGTAAACCATCCATCGACATATGCTTCTAGGTACTCTGGATTCCAGATTTGAATTGAAGTCTTTTTTCTTGTATTCTCTCCTGTTTATTGCTGGTGACAATGCCTGTTTGCTGGGCTGTATAAATTTTAATCATGGGAGGAACGCTTGAATTTTTTGATTTCTGCACTTGATACCATTTTGATGTTGTTTACTTAAGTTCCGTCCTTGATTCCCATTGAGAATGAATAATATAACACAGTTTTAGCTCTTCGAGTATTGGCATTGGGATTGTTCGTGGTTCTGGCGTTATGAACGATCTCTGGTTCTTGATTTGGATCACACAATTGCATAGTTATAAACTCTTTGTTGTGGCTTTCTGAATTCTTGTAATTTTACATATTAAAACAACCAGAAAGCTCCTCTGCTGCATATACGTATATACTTAGATGCGCGTATGGAGGCGTTACACAGAGGTATTCAACCACAGGCATTCTTCTCTTAGGAGCATCATTGAACGAACTTTTGGGGTATGGAAGAAAAGATGGGCAATTTTAAGGGATATGCCTAATTACCCGTTCAATAAGCAAGTGAAGATTGTCATTGCTACAATGGCTCTTCATAACTACATACGGAGGTATTCTGAACGTGATCGTCATTTTCATGACCCCAGGGACTTTTGCGAAGAAAGCGATAGTAGTGATGATGATGATGATGATGAATATCAAAATTATCAAGTTGAAGGATCACATGAGATAGAGGCATTAAGAAATAGAATAGCAACAAGTTTGATGAATGCATCTAATTAGACTACTTTCAAGTACATTAACAATATTGTACTAATGAATTCTAGCTATTCACTCTAAAATATTTCTATTAAAGTAGTTTGTCATACTAATTAATATTTAAGATAAAGTTTATAAATATTTTTCTTCTAAAAATAAAATATATTTAGTAATTCACTTTTATTTGTTAAGAAAATTAAATTAATAGCACATCTAGTAATATACCCTTTTTGGTCATTTCACACAGGCACAGCTGTTTTACAAAAAAGTTTACCAAACACTATCATACTGCTTTTTTTTTTCAAAAGCACTTTTACAAAAAAGTTTACCAAACACTTTGCTGCTTTATTTCACAGCCGCTTATTCTCACAGCAGCTTTTTTTTAAAGCACAGCAATACCAAACCAGCCCTAACTATTTAGTTTCAACTATTAAATTTAATCATTTTTATTGGTTTGATATGTGAATTGTTCCCTTTATGAAAATGAAGGGAAATGAAGTTAGAAATGTAAAAGCCAAAATGAAAACGAGGGCGGATTTAGATTTGACAAGTCGAGAAATCTAAAGAGGGACCTCAGGTTCTTCCATGCTCCGCCACACGCTGCCACAAGGTGGCTATACAGATAGCCACGTGTTGCACACGTCGGCCACCACGCGCCCGCGCAGCGTGCAGATTTACAGGTTGTTGGCCAACTTCCAGGACTCATTTCAAGCTCGATTCTTCACCAAACTCGATGATTTAAAAGCCAAAATGAAGTTAGAAAGCTAAAGAATAGGTCTATACCAAAATCGAGGCTCAATAGAGGCTGGAGATGGCAGGAAAAAATCATCTGAAAGTGGCTTGATGGCCACGGTTTTCCTCATCAGTTTTTTAGGAAATCTTCCCTGAGTTGAAACAGCACTAGACGTCATCAAATCACATAAATAATCCAGAAATCAAACTAATATAACAATAAAGAACAGATTTGAGGGTTCCTATCTTCATCTTAGTCGAAAAACTAAAAACCTTGCCGGAGAACACAGTGAACAGTACAGCGACCACTATGCAGTGCAAATTCCAAGTATGGGTTCGAGATCGCGCCTGAGAAGCTATCATTCTTGATCCTTGGTCGCTGGTAAAACCAGCCGTGAAAAATGGCAACTGAGGGTGGTGATGGTTGTCCTCCACGAGAATGATGGTGGTCGTGCAGTTTTTCCACCATGAAAATGGTGATTGTGGTCACGGTGGTTAGCTCACTGCCTCTGTGCAGTGAGTGCAAATAGAGGGATAAGAGACAGGTTAGGGAAAAAGAGAAGTGAGAGAGAATAGAAGCAAGGTGGCAGCAAGAGAGAAGAAGAGTGAAGTAAGAGGGAGAAAAGAGACAGAGTTGAGCAAGACGAGTGAGTCCTGAGAGTTCTGGAGATAAGGGACATAGGGACAAAGAAGGAAGAGGTATTTATCAATTTCCCCCCTGAACTTGTGACCCTTGGCCAATTTCCCCCCTCAACTTTAATTTTGGCCAATTTGCCCCTTCAACTCTCATAATTAGTCAATTTTCCCCCTCAACTTTAATTTGGCCAATTTCCCCCCTCAACTCTCAAAATTAGCCAATTTGCACCCTACTGTTATTTATTTATTTTTTTTTTAAATTTCCATCTATTCTTTTCTTAATTTTCAATCTTTGTAATAACTTCCAACAAAGTACTAAAATTAACATAAACTCACCTGGATAATATGGGGTAAAATGTACAAAAACATATTACAATTAGTAAGTGATATGGGTTAATTATAAGAAAAAGTTATGAATCGGGTTTAAAGCATGTAGAAGAAGAAATAATAACAAAAAGAAATAGTAATCCTAAACTCATGGATGAAGCCTATTTCAATAAAATGGGTTATTCTTAATAAGGAGTCGAAAATTATGAATAGACTAGCCATTTTTTTACTAAAGCTCGATTCTCCGCAATTTACTTGAACTTAGCTTTCACTTTTATAAAGAAAATTGTATTCACATACAAAAATTTACACATCAATCCTTTTCGTTATCAATTATGTATAGTCAAAAATCAAATAAAATTACTCCATACTGATTTATTATGACTAATAATACTATTTATGATAAATTGTAAAATTCTAAATTTTAATCTATTTGTAATAGGATAGAGATATAGGAACATGATCAACATACATCTTATTTAGTTTCTTACACACACTTGTTTAATTATGATCAAATTAAAAAATTAACAGTAGGGTGCAAATTGACTAATTATAAGAGTTGAGGGGGGAAATTGGTTAAATTAAAGTTGAGGGGGGAAATTGACTAATTATGAGACTTGAGGGGGGAAATTGGCCAAAGTTAAAGTTGAAGGGGGAAATTGGCTAATGGTCACAAGTTCAGGGGGGAAATTGATGAATACCTCAAGAAGGAATAGGGTGTGGGCCACACAAACACAAAACCCCACCAGAAAAATATAAAATAATAAGGAAGAAAATATTTAGAATAGTGAATTTACCAAAATGCCCTTCGATTTCGTAGTCCTATAAAATCTTAATCGTAGTTTCGTATTTAGTTCTACTTGCACTTATGCATTCGTATCGTCGAGTACTTCGAGAATATGTGTATGTGCATCTTTGGGTCAAGCCCAAGAATAATTAATTAGGCACGAGCTCTAATTAATAAAATACTAACATGGACGGGCCTACTTGCCCACTTGCTTAACGAACCCAACGAATAAGCCATTGATATTACAGTCTACAACCTGCAATATCGATAACTCATTGTTATCTCGATAAACAGGTAATCAATTCTCAAAAGTGCTAATTACCATTTTTTCCCTCATTGGGAAACGTGCATAAATCATCCGATTTACGCCAGTTCACGCTCACATGTTTGTAAGAACATGTACCACCTAGAAATGTGCAAAGGAACAAATAATGATAAAGACTCGAATGTCCATGAAGGATTTCCACCCATAATGGGAATTTTCATAATTTCTCAAGGTTAGGAAATAAAATATTATTAAATTCAAGACAGGATGTCGCACATCCTTGATGCGTGAATTATACGCACACAAATTAAACCCTCTTTTTGACAATTGTAGTATAGATATGTAAGTAGGGATCGTTCAGGACCGGGGATTAGGAGGGATTGTTAATCACTTGGATTTGACTCAAAAACGTAAAAACACAATATAAAACACTATACTAGACTCAAAGAATGCAAAACTAAACTTTAAAACACCAAAACAAACCAAAAGACTCAAAACAGCACCAAAACACTCAAAACTGCCTTAAAAACACTTTCTGGGCAGTTTTGAGCACTTTGAGTACTTTGGACGAATTTGGGTAATAACTTGAATCAAAACACTTAGAAACACAAACTAAGACACTTTAACACTAAACTAGACTCAAAGAATGCAAAACTAAACACTAAAACAAACCAAAAGACTCAAACATCACCCAAAACACTCAAAACTGCCTTAAAAACACTTTCTGGGCAGTTTTGAGCACTTTGGTGAATTTGGACGAATTTGTATAACAAATTGAATCAAAACACTTATAAACACAAACTAAAACACTTTCTAACTAATTTGGACATTAAAGTAAGGGGGGTTGAGTTTTGGACGAAATTAAACTAATTGCACAGATTCTAATTAAAACAGATTGTAAGTATGAATGTGATGGATTGCTAGCTAAGGGGTTCATCTCCACACATGTTACACTTGCATAATAAAAAGATTTCCAATTGCATTTCAATAAACCATGAATTCTCAACACCCCAAGTTAACCGTGATGCACTAATTAACCTTCAAATCTTCCTAACGTTATTGAATTGGATGATTGCATACGACAACCCAAAACATTCCCCACAAGTCCCCTACATGATTGCATAATAGAGATACAAGTAAGAATCATTACGCTCTATGAAAATTATAAGTGTTGACGAGGCATTCGTTACTATGATTGCATGAAACTTATGCCAAGAATTCGTTTAACGCGATTGTTTATAAGCAACCTCCACTACTTGTGAATATAAGTTCATAACTATTAGGTGAAACTCACTTATATTCTAGCGTCATATTCATGCATGAAAATTAAGCGTGTACTCTCAATAAACATACATAAATAAGTTATCAATCAAACAGTTAAACAAATTGAATCCACAACTTATGAAAAGCAATTAGAAGTAATCAAATCAAAATGCAAGCATAAACATATATTTCGAATCCCCCCCTAGCCAAGGGGGGGTTTAGTTCCTCATACGTACAAAACAAAGAGAATTGAAATTAAACATTGGAATCGAGGAAAAGAAACACCTAAACATTCCAACAACTCAAACTTGAATTGTATGAACGTTTAGGCACTCTTCTCCTCCTCTTCGTTGTAGCACAAGGTCTAAGGATAGGTTTGGAGGGATGGGGAGTTATGGATGGTGTAGAATGATGTGTTTAGGATAGGGATGGATGTAGGGGACCTCAAGGCTTCTTTTTGGGCAGAAAATATGAAGAATGGTGAAGTATGGATGTGTTATAGAGAGGGGATGAATTTCTGGCGTGAATGTTGAATGAATTGTGTATGAATGGGAATGAATCCATTGTGGCTGCAATGGATGCTTATTTATAGGTGAAAAGGAGGGAATATGACAGCTAGGAACTTGGTGGAAATCTGGAATGGTGATGGGAGATGCATGTGGCTGATTTGTGAAGGGAATGCATGTGGATTAAAGTGAAATGACAGCTAGGTTATGATGATGAATGCATGTGCAAAGTTGGTTGAATGATTATGGGTGCATGTGGCTGATTTATATGAAGGGAATGCATGTGGAATGAATGTGTGAATGATGGCAGATTGTGTATGTGAATGATTAGGGTGAATGTGCATGTGCTTTGACAGCTAGGTTGAATAAATTAAAGGGAGTGCATGTGGCTTGGCTGGAATGATTGGAATGCAATCTGAAATGGGATGTGTTGGTGTGAATTTCTGGTACAAAGGGCCTCCTTTGGTCTTCAATTTCGTCCATCTACTTGGCTTCAAGTATATGCAATCCATTTAACGCCCCAAACTACTCCAAAATGCACCAAAATGCACCCTTTTGCATACTTTGCCCTTAGAACCTGAAAACACACAAAAGAAGCATAAAGGACTAAAATAACTAAAGAAACATAACGTAAATGTACGAGAACAAGCCATTTAAGTCGCATGAATATGCTCCTATCAAATACCCCCACACTTATCTTTTGCTAGTCCTCGAGCAAAACAGAAAGAAAAACAAAACAAAACGAAACGAAACAAAACAAGTAAAACACAACCTAAACCTTCCAACAATCGTCTTAGGGATTTCCAATGCACATGACATGTTAAAAATCATCATTCCCACAGATTTTAGTCATCTTCACACTTAATTACATTCTTAATCACAGTCACCACATACTATTTCACAATTAAGCATTTAAAACCATCTTTTGAATGTAGTAACATGCCTTAGAGAATTTGCTCAATTCCTCACAAGATATGCACTCAATTTTTACTCAGATTTTCTGACTACACACCCTACACTAAGTATATGTGAGAAGATTGATGTAAACATGAAACCGAACACTCACATATATGTATCACAAAGAACGCAATTTCTGGAGTTAATAAGCATGTTTAGATATGATCTCATGAATGGAATGCTACTACTTAGACGCGAGAACCAGTGACACCATATGCTCATACCAAGTTCAAACTCCACAAATTGAAACACATAACACTCAAGATTGAAGTCACGGGTTGTAATGGGGTTCGGGGCGTGTGGATAACAAAGAAGGGATATGGAAAACAAAGGTTCTTAAAGAAATAGTGAGCAAAGCACTTGAATCAACTTAGAATTCACTTTTGAATGAAAACTCAACTTTTGAACAAAAAGGGAGAATTTAGACAATTTACGGCCAGAATTGGTGTTTTGGACCCTTTCTTCAATCACTCATTCTTTCATTTTTTTCAAGTTTTTTTTTTTTTCTCTTTCTTTCTTTCTTTTCTTTTTTTTTTCTTTTCTTTTGAATCTCAAAACATACATAAACACTTAAACATTCTCTCCCCCACACTCATTTTCTTTCATAATGTAACTCAAAAGGAATTCAATTAAGTCATGCTCACTATCTTTTAAGAACAAGGGTGGGGATTTTCCTAAACTAGGCTAGGTGAGGAAAATGTGGGTAAACACAGAATAAAGGCTAAACAAGGCTCAACGGGGTTAAAACTTACAACATATACGAAATATGGGAAGTAAGGCTATTTGTCTATGGTGGTGGTCACTACATAACTTCTTGAATATGTGTTATGCAAATCAAGAACATGCTTTGAATGAAATGGGCATGAATTCTAGCATTTGGAACTATATGATGAAACGCCTTCTAAGTAGTAACCAAGCAAAGAATAATGAGATCATGCAACGACTTTAGAAAACAAGAAATCACAGATTATACTCTCCAAAGAACGTTATAGGCTCAAGTCTCTTAGGGTTGTAGCGTTTGTTTGAGTTCCTTCCTTCAAGCATGTTACATAACTAATTTTTTCTTTTTATGATTGCATGTGAAGTCATACATTATAACCATAACCAAGCATATACCAAGAGTAAATCAAACTTTTCTCCATGTTTATAACTCTTTTTAACAATCATGCAATTAAAAACCAAATCCTTATCATTGTGTTGGAAGGTGACCTACGACACAAACACACAAAAATGACTCAAAACACTCTTTTTAGGCTTTTCAAAACATGTTTTTCAAATTTTTATGTGATTTTCAGAGTTATCAAAACAAAACATACTAAAACACTCTAAAACAACTTAAAAATACCTTAAAACAGCAAGGAACAACATTTGAAGTTATGGGTGATAAAATCCCACGAATTTGCATCAAATATACTTAGTTACCCCCCCCCCCCCACACTTAAATCACACATTGTCCTCAATGTTTTAAGCATAGATTTACATAAAACATAAGTGAAAACACAAACAGCATTTATACATACTAAATATGGCAGAATGTAACAAACAAAAAGAAGAGTTTAGGGACGCAAATCTGGAATTGGAGTGCTTTCTCGGTCTTCCTTTGTTGAATGCATGGATTGATCTTGGTGATTCCACAGGCTTACTCTTGAACTGGGCTGGAGGATTCTTTTTGGTCTCCTCCACTCGTTGATTTTCCTTTGTGCTACTCTTGAACTGAGCAGCAGGATTCTTTTGGTCTCCCCCGAAGGTCTGAGCTTCCTCCTTTTATCTGTTTCTTTGTTCAATCTCTCCAATTCGTATTGAAGAGGGTTAGAGGATAGCTCAGCATATGCAGTTGTAGCTTGTCTCCACATGCTTCAATGTATCATTTTCACTTGCCTTACTTGCTCCCCTTTGCAGAAGTGGTCCCTTCTCTGGAAGTGTATCAACCGTTGAAGATGACTACTCGAGAGCAACGCTAGGTAAGCAATCAGGGAAGGGATTCCAGGCAGTTGGTTCCAGATCGGAAGACTGACTCCAAGTGCCGGCTGATTGCTTCTTTCACTTTAACATGCGAGTAAGAACAAGGACAAAGAAAAGGACAGGGAAAGAGCATGATATGAGATACTTTTGCTTTTAACCTTGATGATATGAGATACCTTTGCTTTTGAAGAAGCGATGAATGAATCAGCACATGCTTCCATCTACCGTTTCCTCCTGGGTCATCTGTACTCCAGGCATCTGGTATCATCTTTGGGGAAGAAGAAAAAATTGAGTATTTCGAAAGGCTTTGCTGGGAGTGCGCCCTCAGAGGTGAGGAAGAGTTGGGCATTTTCTTCAGGTCTGCCTTGCCATAAAAGATGAAGGTCGACATATATAGGGATTTCCCAATAGCAAGTGTTGTTCTTTTACCCTTGTTGACAAACGTTTTGATCCCGCAAATCCGGCTTTTTGAAATAGTGACGACTCTTCGATCTTTGAATACGCCTATTAGCTTTCTGAACGACGCCTCTTCGATTTCTGAGCAGGCGCCCCTTCGATTTCTGAACGACGCCCCTTCGCTTTCTGAACGACACGTAGTAGTGCAGATGCGGCTCTTTTGACAAAGCTGCACGCGTTTTCTGAAAAGCAGAGAAAGCGTCGCCGAACTTTGCGCTTGTCGGCTAAAGATGTGTAGTTGCAATGATAGCCTCCACGTGTCTTCAATCTTTTGACAAAGTTGAACGCGTTTTCTTAAAAGCCGAGAGAGTGTTGCCGAAATTTACGCAGGAAATTCCAGCTTTTTGACTCGGTGGACGCGTCACCTTGGCTTTTTATAGAGCTATCGATCACCACCAACATACACATTCTGAAGACTGCCCATCTGTGAAAATCGTCTCCGGCCCTTTGAAATTTAACTCCATCCAGCCCTTCTCTTTGAACACTTTTGAAAAATGGCAAACCCATCGAACCTTATCTTAGAATTGAGTCTCAGCAGTGATACGGGCGCGCCGCGTCCAGTTAACGTATGGCGCCCTTCTTTCTTATCTTCTAACAATCCTCTTACAGGTGAAGACTCAGTGATGCAGGATGCAACAACAGCTACAATAGTAGCTAGGAACCTCCTCACTCCCAAAGATAGTCAGCTGCTTTCAGGACGGTCCGATGAGTTAGCCGTTCAAGAGTCCCTCGCTCTCAGTGTTCAGTGTGCGGGCTCTGTGTCCAACATGGGCCAACGCCTACTTGCTCAGTCCCGCCAAGTGGAATCGTTGATGGCAGAGGTGGAAAATCTTAAGCAGGAGATCAACCAGCTTAAGTACGAGAATAGAAGTTTGCACGTGCTTGCAAATAACTATTCGTCGGGCATGAAGAGGAAGCTTGATGAGCTGCAAGAATCTCAAGGTCGAATGCAAAGTGACCGTCAAAGGCTTGCGTCTTTCTTCCAGAGGCACCTTTTTCCTGGGTCATCCAGCGTTCCACCCAGTATTGAGGCCTGGAATGCTCTAGCTCCGATGCCTCCCGCTCCGATGTCTCCTGCTCCGATGCCTTCCGCTCCGATGCCTTCCGCTCCGAGAGTTTCGCCACGTAGTGGGTCTTCACGTACACAACCTTTGTGAAGGCTACATTCTTTTATTTTTATTTTTTTTTTCTTCTTTTTTTTTTTTAAATTAAACGGCGTGGACTTGATCTTTGAATGGAAGGTGATACTTGAAATGATCCGGTAATGGTTTAAATTCTAAAGTGGGTGCCTGAATCATTAACAACATATTAGTATAAATCAAAATTGAAAGTCGGGGAGGTGGCTTACCTGTGTGCTCCGACATAAACTCAAGAATAAACACCCCTTCGAAAGTTGTAAGACTAGAAATTTCAGCTAGATTTGGTGTTTTGAGCGTTATGACTTGTCCTGTGTCATGAAATCCAATTTCCTTGCGAATTGTTGTCTCAAGTATATCCTCTTTGATGAATTCTAGACATTCCCCAGTCACATCTTGCTCTTGATTCTTTGGAAAGGATTCGAAGATGCCTTTCTCACCCTCTTCTTCCTTGGATTGCATGAGCTTGCAAGGAATAAGGACATTCAGTGGAACGGGGTTAGAAATAATTAACTTTGGAACAACCATACCTGAATTGGATGGCGTAGGTGCAATAGGTGCCTACGGCAAAGGTGTTTCCTCCCTTGCCGTGGCTTGGGTGTGTTCCTCTTCCTCAAATTGCAGTCCTTCATCCTCCTTCGGATTTGCCATGGTTGAAATAGGGAGTTTGCCTTGGTCTTGAAATTGTCCTATGAACTCCGCTATCTGCCCAATTTGCTTTTCCAAGTGGTCCAACCTTTTGTCTTGATTTTGCCTTGCTGTGTTTTGATCTTCTTGCCCCTGAGACAAATTGGTGAGTAACTTACTAACCGTATCATTATACAAAGACTCACTTGAATTTGTTTGGGTAAGTTGTGGTGGCTGCATAGGTGTTGTATAGAACTCCTCATATGGTTGCCAATATTCTCCTTGTTGAGCCTCCTCGAGTTGATTTTGTGAGCCCTGCACCAAACAAATTAATTCATTAAGCTTTTTATTATAATCTATTGACGAACTTGAGTTTGGTTGGGCATATTGAATATGAGGTGGCTGCCAATATCCTTCTTGTTGAACATTTTGAGGTTCCCACCACATAGAAGTTGAATGATCACTCCAATCCGAATTGTAAGTATTGGAAAACACGTTATTCCTTGATTGAAGATCGAATATATCAACGCTTTGCATTTGGGACCTTTCCATGAGCTGTGACAAAAGAGAAGCATTATCAAGTGCCATGTTGTGTTTCTCTAGTACTTGAAATCAACAAACAAAACACAAATCAAAAACTAAAACTAAAATACATAACAGAAACGAACAATCCAAGGGATTAGCAAAGTTGCTAATCCCCGGCAACGGCGCCAAAATTTGATGCGTGAATTATACGCACACAAATTAAACCCTCTTTTTGACAATTGTAGTATAGATATGTAAGTAGGGATCGTTCAGGACCGGGGATTAGGAGGGATTGTTAATCACTTGGATTTGACTCAAAAACGTAAAAACACAATATAAAACACTATACTAGACTCAAAGAATGCAAAACTAAACTTTGAAACACCAAAACAAACCAAAAGACTCAAAACAGCACCAAAACACTCAAAACTGCCTTAAAAACACTTTCTGGGCAGTTTTGAGCACTTTGAGTACTTTGGACGAATTTGGGTAATAACTTGAATCAAAACACTTAGAAACACAAACTAAGACACTTTAACACTAAACTAGACTCAAAGAATGCAAAACTAAACACTTAAAACACTAAAACAAACCAAAAGACTCAAACATCACCCAAAACACTCAAAACTGCCTTAAAAACACTTTCTGGGCAGTTTTGAGCACTTTGGTGAATTTGGATGAATTTGTATAACAAATTGAATCAAAACACTTATAAACACAAACTAAAACACTTTCTAACTAATTTGGACATTAAAGTAAGGGGGGGTTGAGTTTTGGACGAAATTAAACTAATTGCACAGATTCTAATTAAAACAGATTGTAAGTATGAATGTGATGGATTGCTAGCTAAGGGGTTCATCTCCACACATGTTACACTTGCATAATAAAAAGATTTCCAATTGCATTTCAATAAACCATGAATTCTCAACACCCCAAGTTAACCGTGATGCACTAATTAACCTTCAAATCTTCCTAACGTTATTGAATTGGATGACTGCATACGACAACCCAAAACATTCCCCACAAGTCCCCTACATGATTGCATAATAGAGATACAAGCAAGAATCATTACGCTCTATGAAAATTATAAGTGTTGACGAGGCATTCGTTACTATGATTGCATGAAACTTATGCCAAGAATTCGTTTAACGCGATTGTTTATAAGCAACCTCCACTACTTGTGAATATAAGTTCATAACTATTAGGTGAAACTCACTTATATTCTAGCGTCATATTCATGCATGAAAATTAAGCGTGTACTCTCAATAAACATACATAAATAAGTTATCAATCAAACAATTAAACAAATTGAATCCACAACTTATGAAACGCAATTAGAAGTAATCAAATCAAAATGCAAGCATAAACACATATTTCGAATCCCCCCCTAGCCAAGGGGGGGTTTAGTTCCTCATACGTACAAAACAAAGAGAATTGAAATTAAACATTGGAATCGAGGAAAAGAAACACCTAAACATTCCAACAACTCAAACTTGAATTGTATGAACGTTTAGGCACTCTTCTCCTCCTCTTCGCTGTAGCACAAGGTCTAAGGATAGGTTTGGAGGGATGGGGAGTTATGGATGGTGTAGAATGATGTGTTTAGGACAGGGATGGATGTAGGGGACCTCAAGGCTTCTTTTTGGGCAGAAAATATGAAGAATGGTGAAGTATGGATGTGTTATAGAGAGGGGATGAATTTCTGGCGTGAATGTTGAATGAATTGTGTATGAATGGGAATGAATCCATTGTGGCTGCAATGGATGCTTATTTATAGGTGAAAATGAGGGAATATGACAGCTAGGAACTTGGTGGAAATCTGGAATGGTGATGGGAGATGCATGTGGCTGATTTGTGAAGGGAATGCATGTGGATTAAAGTGGAATGACAGCTAGGTTATGATGATGAATGCATGTGCAAAGTTGGTTGAATGATTATGGGTGCATGTGGCTGATTTATATGAAGGGAATGCATGTGGAATGAATGTGTGAATGATGGTAGATTGTGTATGTGAATGATTAGGGTGAATGTGCATGTGCTTTAACAGCTAGGTTGAATAAATTAAAGGGAGTGCATGTGGCTTGGCTGGAATGATTGGAATGCAATCTGAAATGGGATGTGTTGGTGTGAATTTCTGGTACAAAGGGCCTCCTTTGGTCTTCAATTTCGTCCATCTACTTGGCTTCAAGTATATGCAATCCATTTAACGCCCCAAACTACTCCAAAATGCACCAAAATGCACCCTTTTGCATACTTTGCCCTTAGAACCTGAAAACACACAAAAGAAGCATAAAGGACTAAAATAACTAAAGAAACATAACGTAAATGTACGAGAACAAGCAATTTAAGTCGCATGAATATGCTCCTATCAATCCTCATTAATCAAATACCTCAATTAAAAAATGTCCTAATTGAGAATTATGAAATCACAATATTGTATGCCAATTCCAAGATCAGTTGGATTGTAAAGACATAGGTTTTATATCAACCTTTTTGGTTGATTGATCATATATATACGTACTCTTAATTGTTTACGGCATATTTTTTGTGTTGTTCAGATACACCAACATATTAATCATATCATTTAGTTTGATGGTATCTTTCATTCTAAAAAATAATGCATCTGATATCAATCATGAATGTAAACATTGGATGACCACTAAGGATGAATTTGTTTGCTTTAATATGTAGTACATCTGAACCCGATCGGAGTCAAGGCATGCTGGCCGACATCCAAATGTGACGTAGCCAGAAGGAAAGTGAGATGGAAATATGGATAAATTTAAACTGAAACAAGAAGTTATTTAAGCTAATAAAGAGAGTGCACATTAGTGGGAAGAACCGATAATAGTTAGAGCATAGATGACAGTATGACATAAGTAGAGCAGTCGAATTGAGGATTCTCTCAATTCCTCACTAGTCAAACAACTCTTACTAGTCTTACTAGTGAGGAATTGAGGGAATTCTCTAAGGTATGTTACTACATTCAAAATGTTGTTTTAATTGATTAAATGCGAGCTAGTGAATGGTGACTATGATTAAGTATGTGCTCAAGGGGAAGGAAGACTAAAAGCTATGTGAGTAATGATCTTTGGCATGTCATGTTTCATTGGAAATCCCTGAGTCAAACGTTGGAAGGTTTAGGTTATGTTTTGTTTGTTTTGTTTCGTCTTGTTTTCTTTAGTTGTTTTGTTTTGCTCGAGGACTAGCAAAAGCTAAGTGTGGGGGAATTTGATAGGAGCATATTTATGCGACCTAATTGGCTTGTTCTCGTGCATTTATGTTGTGTTTCCTTAGTTATTTTAGTGTTTAAAGTCACTTTTGTGTGTTTTCAGATTATAAAGCCAAAGTGTGCAAGAAGATGCAAATTGGAGTCTTTTGGAGCAAAAGAGGAATGAATGAGTTGAAGACTTGAAGAAATATGAATTCCTAATTGAAGATGGATTCCTACTCACATAAGGATTCCTAGAAGAACAAGGAGTCCTACTCCAACAAGGATTCCTACTTGATGTAGGAAAGTTAAGCCAAGGTTTCCCATTTTGGTAACCTTTCCTAATCTTGAAATTCCTTATTTTCCAGCCACTTTGAAGGCCTCGTATGCACTTTAGGACACAAAACAAAGGCCCTAGACCCCTTAGGGACCCTTGCCGCACCTATTCCTTTCTCCCCTTCCCTTGCCGTGCAAGGGACCCCTTTTCCCTTGGTTTTAGGACACTTCCCCTTTCAAAATAAAACCCTAGCCGCACCTAAACCCTAACCCTTTTCTTGGCCGCACCTTTCCCTTTAATTTCTGCACTTAAACATATTAACCAATTTCCTTTTAATTTTCTGATTTGATTTCCTAATTCTAGAAGCCTTTGACTTAATTTTAATTAACCAAAATAAGTTAGGGTTTTAATTTCTGAAAACCCTCATATATAAGCCGCACCCTAGGGAGAAATGAGGGGATTCATTCATCATTCTATATCTGCCGCAGCCACCATCAACCTTCTACCATATCTGCCGCAGCCTTTCATCCATTCCAGCCACCATTCTACACCTCCATACACTTCCACACCATTGCAGCCACCTTCCACCTCCTAGCCGCACCCTCTTTACCATCCTAAATCCCTTCTTAAACCAAAATCCCATCCAAAATCACCCCAAAACCTCTCTGCCGCAGCAAGGAGAAGAAGAAAGAGGAGCTTGGACGTGCAGAAATTCAAAGTGGAATCGTTGGGCGTTCTAGGTGTAATCAATCTTTTGTTCTCTATATTTAATTTCAATTTTGTTTCTCTTTCTATGAACATGAGAGGCTAAACCCCCAGTTAGCTAGGGGGTGATTCAAAACCATGAATACACTTGCAATATAAATTCATTACCTTCAGTTGGAATTTCATGAGTTTTGGATTCAATTTGTTTAACTGCTTGTTTGATAACTTATTCGTGTATGTTTATTGAGAGTGCACGCTTAGTTTTCATGCATGAATATGATGCTAGAATATAAGGGAGTTTCACCTAATAGTTACAAACTTATATTCACAAGTAGTGGAGGTTGCTTATAAACAATCGCGTTAAATGAATTCTTGGCAATAGTTTCATGCTCATCATAGTAACGAATGCCTCGTCAACACTTATAGTTTTCATGTTGCTTAATGATCTTTGATTGCATCTTTATTGTGCTTTTCATGTAAAGGACTTTTGGAGAATGTTTTGAATTGTTGTATGCGTTTTCCCATCCAATTCATTAACTTAAGGAGAACTTGAAGGTTAATTTAAGCAAACCTAATTAACCTGGGGTGTTGAGTTTCATGATTCATCGAAAGACCAACTGAAAATCATCTTGTATGCAAGTGTGACATGTGTGGAGAAGAACCTTCTAGCTAGCATTTCATCCATATTTTCATCAAATTCATTTTTTACAATATGTTTTTATTGCAATCTATCTTCTTTATTTTAATTTCATCAAAACTAAATCCCCATTTACTTTAGTGTTTCAATTTAGTTAGAAAGTGTCTTAGTTTGTGTTTCTAAGTGTTTTGATTCAAGTTATAACCCAAATTCGTCCAAATTAGTGTTAGGTGTTCAAAACTGCCCAGATTGTGTTTTTAAGGCAGTTTTGAGTGTTTTGTTGCTGTTTTGAGTCTTTTGGTTTGTTTTAGTGTTTTAGTGTTTAGTTTTGCAATCTTTGAGTCTAGTTTAGTGTTTTAACCTTTGTTTTACGTTTTTGAGTTAGTTTTCAAGTGATTTCGTATTCCCTCCTAATCCTCGGTTTAGAACGATCCCTACTTATACACATACTACAATTGTCAAAAGAGGGTTTTAATTTGTGTGCTTAAATATTACGCATCAATAAGTATGAAATCAAATGTAATTCATCAATAATTCAAGAACACAGCAAATCATAATATCTCAACCATAGCATATGAAAATCAGATGCTCATCAATCTATGCTAACATACAAGTTCATGCAGAGAAATTCTGACATGAACACGACTAGGTGTAATCATAATATATGCTCTAGTACTACAATCACGTGAAGACTAGCATTAAGTGTATCACATACGAGCCCTAGTTGCCCATTGCAACCTAGGACATAACTGGCACCTACAATGAATCCAAATTGAGCATGCGGTGTGCTATGAACATACACATGAAGCCTGGCCCAGGGCGAGGACTACACCGGTGCAAGCACGCATGATGAGTAGATAAAATGTATATGAACATGTCATGACAATTTATAAATCTCAACAATATAATAGCACTTTTAAAATGACATAAAACATGGCATGATAAGCATAATATTAAATCCAAATGTATTTGTGGAAACCATAAAACTTTATATAATATATATATATATAAAAACAAATGCCCACTTACTGGTACGTAGTCGGATCGTAACCTCCTAGCCTTGCTTGACCTCGTACCTCCTCAAGATAATTCTCTCCTATATGTGAAACAACTATAGTAATTATTTAATTAAAAAATACATGAAAAAGGCTACGAAAATCCCCCATAGTTTGCTCAAATAAAGGGTTTAAATATACAAAAACATTCTAGCGACATCACGAACCCGTTCACGTTGACCACGCACTACTACAAAGCAGCACGCGCTGGTAAAAATCCTAGAGAATATTCCGTCAATTGATGGAATATTCCATTAACTCTAACAGAATACCTAAACTGCATGAGTAAAGGCGTGAGTAATGGTGTGAGAATATTCCGTCAACTTTAACGAAATATTAACCTTCTTCCTCAATTCTTTGGTTGTCGTTGTTCCCATTCGCCGATGTCATCTGGTTCGCTGGAATCTAGAAAATGTATACCGAATTTTTGTAAAAACTTTAAAACTTCATAACTTTCTCAATTCTCAATCATTTTCAACGTTCTTTATATGGAAATGAAGCTTGGGAGGATAAAAATAAAGTCATACTTTTTGGGAATCCAAAAAGTGGACGAAAATGGACTGAAAATGGCTCGAAAGTCTCGGCCTTAATTCCAACGTCTCAAAATCATGTATTTTCACTTTGAGTTAGCTTCAAACTTGGACTAGGGACCTCGGGGAGTTGTGTAGTTGCTTCTAAATCTTCCAAAACCTTGTAACTCGGATGAAAAGTGGCCAGAGAAGTTCGATCCAAGTTGAAGCTCTGAGTTAGAAAATCAAAACTCGCTCATTTTCGAATCGGCTCGTATGGATGGACTCGTGGTGATGAGAATAGTACGATGGTGGTGGTTTGAACGTCGATTTGTGATGTTTGATGATGGTGGTTTGTGTTGCAGAGAGAAAGAAATGTGTAGAGTGAGAATGACGAAGAAGAGAGAGAGAGAGAGAAATTTCTGATTGGACAAGAAAGAGAAAATGTTTGATTGAGTAAGGAAAAGTAGGGAGATGTGTGATTGGGTGATGGGGTGAAAAGGAAACCGGTTCTTAAATTGAAAGTAGGTCCAAAATTGGACAATTCTAGAAGTAGAACGAAAAATTTGCTTCAACCTATCTAAAAGAGTGTCCACTGACACTCAATAATTCGTACACACATGTACAATTTGACCCGTTGTTAGTGTACTTTAACTTAGCGTAATTTCTTTGTTACAAATCTGATTCAAGTCTAACTCATGCTCCTGCGTTTGTAATAATGAGTACTATTTAATTATGATAATAGGAAAAATAAATTAAATTATGAACAATAATCGTCCACGTCTGATTTCCACTTTGCCAAAAAGCGCATATTCGTCATTTTACGCACTCGGGAAGAAAATTACATGTAAACTTAGGGACGGGTCGTCATATCTCATCCTATTTTTTAGGAGTCTTTTGTTTGTTTGTTTGCTAAATGTTTAGGGGAGAGATTGGTTAGTATCACCACCAACACCAAAGCATATCCACAACCTCAAGCCAGAAGGACTTACGTGTGGCACCTAACTGCCAGCTGTCACCAATATAGATTTACATAGGAATTTACAGATCACGCACCAACGAGAATTGCTGATAACGGGACTCAAGATGTATAGGAAATACACTATAACTGAATCTTTGTTTTGGATGGGTAGAGAAAGGTGATTATATCTTTTTGGCAAGAGATTTACTTTTCGATTTAGAGCATGTTATTTAATCCGAAAACATGAATATATTAGAACTGCATTGATTAAGGTTTTTAAAATTTGAGGTCAAGATGCTTATGAATGTTAATTTAATAATGTTTGCACATTATTGTATAATTATTTGTCTAGTAGAAAGATTAACAAAATTTTGGCTATTATAATTTTTTGAGAAATACCCTAAAATGGGACAATTTCTTAATTTTGGGACAGAAGTAGGATTTTTTGAATATGTACAAAGCATACACATGCCATGCACAATTACTGGACAGAAATAGGATTTTTCTACACCTTGAAATGACCTAATTACCCTCCCATAAAAATGGGTTACCCAGAAAATTGCAGCCCTCATTTCTGATTTTGTAGAGAGAGAAATAAAGAGAGAGAGAGAGAGAGAGAGAGAGAGGAAACCTCTCTCGCTTCCCCCACCTTCTCGTACTCCGCAAGCGACCTAGAACATGAACAACGGCACAAGTAAATCCCATCTTTCAGTTTTCCCTGGTTTTTGCTTCTCATCGGATCTTTATGACTCTCTTTTTCTTCATGAGGAAACCTCTCTTGCCTCCCCCAAATTCTAATACTCCGCTGGCTACTTGGAACATGAACATCTGCATGGGTAAAACTCATCTTCCATTTTCCCTGGTTTTTGCTTCTCAGGATCTTTATGACACTTTGTTCTTCATCTTCTTTTTATGTTTGGCTTAAATTCTACAAATTGTTGTATTTTTGTAAAGAAATTTGATGCTTTGATTCATAGAAATGGGCTTGAGTTTATTGTGATTTGTTGTTTGGTTGCACTTTTGAAGAACTAATTTTGTTAGAGGAAATTTGATTTTAGTTGATATGGGGAATTGAATTCTAGGTCACTATAATTTGAGAATAATTTTGGTACCTTTGGTGGAGTTTTGTGAATTGAAACTTGTTTATACGGTTTGTTATGGTTTCCATTTTTTTAAATTACGTCTTAGTATTGGATGATAGTTAGGATGATCCCTTGCAACATATATATAGCTTCATTAATCTTGAGATTCATATTGGATTATAAAAATGTTTGAAGCTCATGATCTGAGAATGGTTTTGAAGGATATACAATATAGTTGTACAAGTTTTTCTTTTTTTTTTTTTTTTTTTTTTAACTTTTTCTTTACTTTTTTTGATGTGGTCTCATGTCATTTCAGATGTATGGCTATATTCTTGGATTCAATGAATTATCATATGTTGTCAAACTTAACGATGCTTTTAACTTCTTGAGAAAGACGAGTAAGAAAGGTTTGTTCCAGTGGCTACTATTGTAAGCTTCAATGCTTTTATTGATCGCTTTTGTAAGGCTTCTGAGCTTGAGGATTCACATTTATTATTGTACAAGATGGATTTGTTATTTAGGTTCTGTTGACAATTTTATAAAAACATTGTTGACAATTTTGAATGTTTTAGCCTCTGTTGAAGGCTCTTATGAAAGACAAACCGAAGAAACTTGGTACAATATGTATCCAAATGAATGTTCTCGTTTATTTTCTTATATCGTTTGTAAATTCGTTACTTGATTCTTTTTATGGGGTGTTCCTGTCCATTTCGGTTTCTTGTGTCTCTTTTGTCGCTTTTATGACTGATTTACCATAAGGAATGCTGTCAGGATTAGTGATATTTCAAAGTTTGTTTTTTCTGTACATTTCAAATCTACATGTTGTGAGCATCCAATGAGCATGGTGTGTACATGCTATGTGCATATTATGTGCATTCTCGATCATGTTCTGCACATTAAAGGAGGTCAAATTGGGTTTGTGCTCAATTATTGTTCTCTAATTTTAACGTAATGCGATTAACAAAAACACATAATCACACCATATACTATTCGAACCTACAACATTGGATTTTGGGAACTTAAACATGTTTTGTTCATGCTTTGTTATGTGCATCTTTTCATTTAAGAAAGCAAACATTGTTAATGAGACAAAAAACATCTCCCTTTTCCATTTACTAACAAAAAGTACATGACAACTAAATTTGAAGAAAAGTCAAGGAAAAGAAACAAATCGAGTCCCTATTAAAGCCATTTAACATATCACAAAAAATGTTCATTTCCTAATGCCACCAATTGCACCGCAGCATTTCATATACAGTACATGTGCATTTACTGTGCATGTACTATGAATGTACCGTGCATTTTCTTTGCATGTCAGTCATTCATGTACAATATCCAAAGAAAATACTAAAAAGATAGGCAAGCATTGATGATTGGAAAAAGTGGCGGCAAGTTAGATCGATGACATGGTAATGATGACACCTTGGGCTAGTTTTTTGTAATTATGTGTAGTTTTTAAAGCTTGTTGTTTGTGTATCTGTACAAAGAAAAATTTAAAAGTACAATGTCTATAGAATTACGAATTTAGTAGTACATAAGAGACAACAAAATTAAACGCTGGAATTTAAACTACGCGATTACAACAAAATTAAATGAACAAAACCAATCTTAGTACCTATCTATATCACAAAAATATTCACTTCCTGACGCCATCTACAGACATTATAGTTAGTGAATTTTTCATGGTCACATGCATCCCAATGCTTTCAAAAGGTGACCAGACCCTGTAGACTTCCACAGTCGCTACAAGGTTTGATGGCAACGTTGTCGTGGTGCAGTTTTAGGATTCAGGCCCTTACTTCCTTATGCACCCAAAAACCCGGCAAACACAGTTGAAACCTGTCTTGGCATTCCATCACACTCAATCGTACCGAGTTATGACGGTTGAGAGAATAGAGAAGTTTGAGCCCTTCGTGGTATGAATCTCACCCTTGGCACACCAATATCGCACCATACACGTACATTGATACTTGATGGCCCTCTGAGATTGCATTCTTAAACTGCTGAATTCCGGCTTCTTTCTTATTGTCTCGGTAGAAATATTGCATCCCTACCATAGCGATTGATGAAGGTTGAGACTTTGTTAGACGCACCCATGATCCAAGCGGGTTGATGGTCTTTAAGTCTGTAATATTGATGTGTTGGTAGATGCGAGGGTCTTCGGCTATTTCCTTGAAATTCTTCGAGACCATTTCGTAGCAACAATGATGAGAATTTTGATAAGAACGTCATCAAAAATAGATTGCATAGAAATTTCACAAAATTTCCCGATGTGTGCGTACGACATGCATATGTTGTGCACGTTGCGTACATAACGTGTGCATATCTTGCGTATGGCATTTTTTGTGCATGTTATGTGCATATAACAAGGATACATAGTACACATGTTTGTTATCATATAATACTTAACTAATACATTGCACAATAATAAAATGTCATATAATCCCATTATGGCTAACGCGGTTCCTTTCCCGAGAATGCTAGTACGACTCAATATGGCCCCGATGCTTTTGGAACGATTCAAAATTTAGGAATGTCATCCTTTCTCTAAACGTGTCAATCTTCGTTTTCTACTTGCTTGCACGGTAGAGCGCTTTGTTGGCTTCACCGTTGAGGTCCACAAGCTCTGTTTCTACCTTCATTAGTTTGTGGTTCCAATACTTGACGACACCCATCTCATAGTCGATTATCTAGTTGACCTGATCTATACTTTTCAATGGCATCTTCAAGTCCATAAAGCTAAACGATGATGTAGGATTTGCCTTCGGCGACTTCTGAAGTGAAGGAGGTTCCATGTTGCACCATCTGTGAAACTCCACGTTAAAGCCCTTGGTTTCATGTGGGAACTTGGAAATGTTTGTGTTCTCAATTGTTTTGGTTATGTGAGAAGTCTAATTTTTTAATGGTTATTACAACTATGTGTGAGAAGCATATTGATACACAAGTCTACTATGATGAGGATAAAATCAATTGGGTAAAAGAGGAAATGTGTTGAAGGTGTTTATGTGGTGAAGATGTGATGCATGTGACCTTTAAAAGTTGTAAGAATCCCCACCACTACTTTTTTGTCCCCCAACTTGAACGATGCGTCCAAATGTTGTTACTTCATTTCCAACATAAAGGTTAGTGTGTTATCAAATCTCACACCCCCTACATCATGTTGTGCATGGGTTGGACTAAGCATATCTAACTATTTTGTAATGGTGATAGGAGTATATTTATGCGACTTAGTTAGCTTGTTTTCTTGCATTTAAATAGTTTCTATTTATTATAGTGATTTAAGCTATTTTTGTGTGTTTGTAGGTTCAAATGACAAAGTTGGCAAGAAAGTGCAATTTGGAGCATTTTAGAGCAGTTTTGGGTTTGGAATGGATAGCATATGTATGAAGCAAGGTGGATGGACGGATTTGAAGTTCAAGAAGGGCTAGGAATGTGCTTAACATCTAGAAGAATTAATTCAAGACACTGAAGATAAGGTATCAGCTATAAAGAAGGAAACATTATCCAAAATCTTATCTTATCTTATCCTAATCCTATCTTACCTTATCTCCAGCTGCAAGGGGATTCCTTATCACTTTAAACCACTTCCCATCTGATTTAAGGAGTCCTAAAATCATGCAAACAAGTAACCTTTTCCCCCTAGGAATCTGCCACACCTTGGATCCTTGTCCTTATTAGTTTGTTATGTGCAATCCTTCTCCAAAACAACCTTGCCGTACCCTCTAGCCCTATAAATACCCACATCAGCAGCACCATTCAAAACACACACAAGAGCCAAAAATCAAAAACATACACTTTGTGCCGTGCAAGGAACGAAAGAGAAGAGCTTGGAGCCGTCCCTGCCATTCAAGACCTTTGGGTTGCTGGAGCGTTTCTAGGTGTATTCTATCCTTAGTTTTAGTTCAATGTTTATTTTAATTTGGTTTTCAGTTATGATAGACATGTGGAACTAATTTCTTTTTAGTTAGAGGTGGATTCAAAGCCATGAACAAATATGTGATATGAATTAATTCCTCCAGTTATTGATAACTTATTCTTGTATGTTGATTAAGGAGGGCTTCTTGGTTTTCATGCATGAATTTGATGCTAAAATATAAGGGAATTTCACCTAATCGTTATGAACTTATATTTATAAGTAGTGGAGGTTGCTAGTCACAATTGCGTTAAGTAAATCCATGGCAGGAGTATCATGTAGTTCATAGTTACAAATGCCTTGTCAATGCTTATGATTTTCATAGAACTTAATGATCTTTGATTGTATCTCTATTATGATGTTCAAGTAGGGAACTATTGAAGAATAATTTGGTTGCAGATGCGTATTCCATCCAATTCAATGAATTTAGGAAAATCTGAGAGAGTTAATTTGTGCAGTTCACGATTAATTTGGGGCATTGTCATTCATGGTTTATAGGAATAATAACTGGAAATCGATTTATATGCATATGTGTCATGTGTGGAGATGAACCCTCTAGCTAGCCATTCACCCATTTAAACACCCAATTTCGTCCAAAGTTGCTTAGAGTCTTTAATTTACTTGTCTTTACTTCAATTTCGTCAAAAACTCAATCCCCTTTATTTTATTTTGTCAAATTAGTTAGAATCTGTCCAAACTTGTGTTTTTAAGTGTTTTGAGTCTTTTTGGTTTAATTTTCGTCCAAATCACTTTCTAGTACCTGTTTTGAGTCAATTTAACTTAGTTTGTGTGTTTTGAGTCTGTTTAGCTTGTTTTGAGTTATTAGAGTCTAGTTTTCTGTTTTTGAGTCTAGTTTAGTGTTTTAGAGTTTAAATTGTGTAGATTAGCATCCCTTTTAATCCCGGCCTAGAACGATCCCTACTTACATATACTACAATTATAGGGTTTAATTTGTGTGCTATTTTATATCACATCAAATGATGGGGACTATACATTCATAGTTTCAACAAGACAAAGGTTCGAAACTTGGAGGTTTTTACATCTTTTTTTTTTTTTTTTTCTTTCTAAACTCGTTGCTATGGTTTTAACTCATCATCTGAATAACCTTTTGAAACCCATAATCCAACACCTTGTATATATTGATAACAATAAGATATTTCAAGAAAAGGGAAGCAAGCTTTTTAACGCAAAAGAAGCCCAAGATTCATTTCTCGTTTCTATGGCTTTGAGTCGGAGATATTACTGCCGTGTTGATAGCTATCGTTTTGGAGTTGTAGAATCATAAAAGAGATGAAACCACCATCCCTCTCTTTTTCGGTGCTACCTTTTTTCTTTCCAGGGGATGGGGTTGGGATGTATAATAACCTTTATTTTAGGATATATTGATAACAATGTATACACACAGGGCAAATCATATGGAGATGACAAATGTGCATGTCATGTACATATCATGTGAAAATCATATACAATTTCTTACATATTGAACTAACACTTGTAATTCACAAACATTTTCAAACAAACGCCCATTCCATATTGAATTCACAAAAATTTGCAAGTTCATAACAAAATTAACAAATATTGAGCATTTTGTAACAAACCCACAAAGCCAAATCCACCAACACAACTCCATGAATCTTCAATACCCGAAACAAAAATTAAAATGTAAAACTCTAAGATTGAAACCCATAATCTAAAATAACAAAACCCATAAATAAATAAAGATTTCCAAAACACATTTCGAGCCCGCTCTTCCCCATTCCTCTTTTGTTCGACTTCCCATCTCTGCAAATCCAAAAAACCTAATTGAACAAACAAGTAATTAGCTGCAAAAGTGGAGACAATGACGAAGTTAGAGAAAGAAAGAGATGAGAGAGAGAGAGAGAGAGAGAGAGAGAGACGAACCAAATAGTTGTGGAAATATGGATGCCAAAGCTTCACTGGCTGGAAAGAATAGAACTTTCTAGCCAAAATGCAAAATCTGGTACAAAAATCATATCTTTAAGGATGGAACACTGATGCAAAAGAAAAACTCTCACTTTGAAGCTTCACTCTCGACTTCCCTTTCTTCAAAATCAAAGCTCAGAGATCTAAGCTCAACCTAGAACCTAGAGCTCTCGACATCCCTCTCCAGCAAATGAGAGTGATGAAATGAGATGAGGATTTTTACTATTTATATGTGGGCATTTTAGTAATTTCGATTTTGTGCATGGTGTGCGTGGCTTATGCATGGCCGTTTTGTCCTATTTATGTCCCAAGCTTAAAAAATTATCTCATTTTGAGGTATTTCTCTAATTTCTTTGTTTGACTTACTAATTTGTCTTTATTTGGTTAATTTATTTTATAACAGAGAAACCAAAGAGAAAAATGAATGAATCTCAAGAAAGCAATATCGTTGAAGATCTGTGTAGTTGTGTAGTTAATTTATTTTATAACAGAGAAACCAAAGAGAAAAATGAATGAATCTCAGGAATGCAATGTACCAACTATTGCTCAGTAGTCTAAGCACTACAATTATACATCGAAAAGATAGGAGCGGTTATATTTTGCACAGCTATAAATATGTACAGTTGTACACAATAACAGTGTACATATTTTATATAAATATTTGTACATATTTTATGTAAATAGTTTTTACATCTGTACGAACTGTGTTTACGATAGATTTAGGGCTGATTTGATATTGATGTGCTTTAAAATAAGCAGCTGTGAAATAAAGTAGCTGAGTGTTTGGTAAACTTTTTTGTAAAAGTGCTTTTGAAAAAAAAAAAAGTATTTTAGTGTTTGGTAAGCTTTTATGTAAAATAGATGTGAAAATAAGCCGATTTTTCAAAGATGGGTTTTGAAGCTTCTTGTTTTTGACTTTTCTTCATCCAAAACTGTGGAAAAAAAACTGAAGCTGAATGTTTACCAAACACAAAAACAGCTCTCACCTTTTTTTGATACCAAATTTTTTCAGAATCACCTCGCTACCAAATCAGGCCTTAGTCTCATATTATAACTCTTGTTTTCAACACACATAATTCTTTTAACATTCCTGTGACAACGCCGGCTTACTCTCTAGTTAATTAACCAAAACAAAATATCGTTTTTCCATTACTATAGTCAACCACTGTCCAAAGTTAACAACAGTCAGTCTCCCTCTCGAGCTGCTGAAGCAAGCAAGCATCGCTGGGAAGGGAAAAGTAAGGTAGGTATGGCGGTGGTGGGTCGCAGGGAGAAAGCGCAGTCTCTCTGCAAATCGAGGGTCGTCGTCGCTATAACAATCGGAATCCTTCTGGGCTGCGTCTTCGCCCTCTGCTTCCCCAGCGGCTTCCTTTCCATTTCCAATCCTGCCCCCATTCTCAATCGCCGCTTCGCCAAATCCATCGCCCAGGTTCCTCTTCACCCTTTCAATCATTGCTTGTTTTTATTTTCTTCGTTTTTTCGTATAACTCTTGGGCTTTAATACTTGTCTTTTTGAGTGATTAGTGCTTGAAATTTTGATAATTTTAAATGAATGGGTGATTAGCGATTGTGATTTCAGAAATTCGATCGAAATGTTGTCCGTTGACTTGAGATTTTGGTGCATTGACTTTTGATTCAAACCCAGATAATGTGATTGATTTGTTTGTGCTCTGTCCCTAACAAGCGACAGGGTTTAGAATTAGAGCTGATAATTTGACATGCTGAAAGGTTTTTTTTTTTTTTTTTATTTGGGTTTAAAAAATATCGAAATCAGATCATATTTGTTAGGCGAATTGAGGAACTTGGGCATTTGTTTGAAGCTTTGACATGAGACCGAAATCATATAAATATACTCGGTAACATTATTGCTGGCCGTTCATATAGCTGTTCTGGTTCTACGAATTCAAATAGCTAAGCTCGAAAAAGATTGTTTAATATTAAGGTGAAATTTTGTGGTTCTTAAACATGTTGATGTTGATATTTTTAGTCATTTGTGCACTAGGTTGGTTCTTCCTTGTGCGAATCATCTGAACGGATCAACCTGTTGAAATCAGAGTTTGTGGCCACATCTGAGAAAAATGCCGAGTTGAAAAAGCTGGTTAGGGAATTGACTGAAAAGATTCGGTTGGCTGAACAAAGGAAAGATCAGGCAGAGAAACAGATTCTTGTGTTGGGTGATCAGAAGAAAGCTGGTCCTTTTGGTACCGTCAAAGGCTTACTAACCAACCCCAGTGTTCTTCCAGATGAATCTGTGAATCCGAGATTGGCAAAGATTTTGGAGAAAGTTGCTGTTAATAGAGAACTTATAGTTGCCCTTGCAAACTCGAATGTGAAGGAAATGTTGGAGGTATGGTTCGCTAACATCAATAGGGTGGGCATATCCAATTATCTGGTTGTTGCTTTGGATGATGAAATTGCCAGATTCTGCGAATTGAAAAATGTTCCAGTTTATAAGAGAGACCCAAACAAAGTAATTGATTCGGTTGCGAGGACCGGAGGGAACCATGCTGTCTCTGGGCTAAAATTTCGTGTTCTGAGGGAGTTTTTGCAGCTCGGTTATAGTGTTCTTCTGTCAGATGTTGATATTGTGTACTTGCAAAACCCCTTTAATTATCTATATCGTGATTCAGATGTAGAGTCCATGACTGATGGTCACAACAATATGACTGCTTATGGTTACAATGACGTCTTTGATGAGCCAGGAATGGGTTGGGCTCGATATGCTCATACAATGCGTATATGGGTGTATAACTCTGGTTTCTTCTACATTCGACCGACAATTCCTTCAATTGAGCTATTGGATCGTGTGGCCAATCGACTCTCAAAGGAGCGGGCTTGGGACCAGGCAGTGTTCAACGAGGAACTCTTTTTCCCCTCTCATCCTGGGTATGATGGACTTCATGCTTCCAGGAGGACTATGGATTTCTATCTCTTTATGAATAGCAAGGTCCTCTTCAAGACGGTGAGGAAAGATGCTAAACTGAGCAAGTTGAAGCCGGTTATTGTTCACGTTAATTACCATCCTGATAAGTATCCTAGAATGTTAGCAATTATGGATTTTTATGTCAATGGGAAGCAGGATGCACTGAAACCTTTCCCTGATGGTTCAGAGTGGTAGAGATTATTCCTGCTAATCACAGGTACGCTCAGGACATTTTGATGCTTTGTACAAAGGAAATGTAACGTAAATGTTCGAAAAGCATACTTTGCGTTCAAAACAGTATCAAAAGAATTATAAGGCATAGTATTCTTCCTTAAGTTTCTCAATTTTTGTATGTTAGAAATTGTTTTAGAAATTGAAATCATCTGATATCATATTTACGCATAGTATTCTTCCTTAAGTTTCTCAATTTTCCCAGAAAGCCTTCCTATATCGCATGGGATCTGGGCAATTTCGCTCTCAAGAATCTCCGCGGTTGCAAGTAGTTTCTCACATTCTTGCTGGAAAGAAATACAAAACCGATATATCATATGAAACACAACAATAATCAAGTGAAAAAGAAACTTATGTATCAAATGTGACGAGTCAAAATGTTCTACTTCTAAAAAGAAAGAGATACATGAGAAGCAACGCATGAGAATCGCAGAGTAACTGAGCTTAGATGACATGATTGCTAAAACATCTTTCAGCGAATCTACTGATAACATAATTTTCCGGGAAGGTTAACACAAAATTTTTATATTATTATTATTTTTTTTTAAATGGGGACCAGGCGATGGCTGCACCACAACCGTCCACCCTTAGACCATCTTCAACCCTTGGAGTAAAACCTAAAATTTTTACCCTAGAAAATTTAAGTTTTAACCTATAAACGGTTTTTTTGCTCCAATCCTTTTAGCATAAAATTTTAGCCTTAAATTATTAAAGAATGAATTTAAGCTTTTTTTTTTCTTTTTTTTTTTTAAAATTAACTTAAAAAAAAAATTATGTAGACTATCCTAAATTAATTTTATGAACATTTTAACCTATAAGTATCAGATGCTGGGCTTGGTGCATTCCAAGCATGTGCACGTCTGGGCGTAGCATCTAGGCTTCATGCAGCGACTTTCACTCTCACTTGTGGGCCCCACAGTTTTCTTTGGCCTAATTACTGACCGAAATTAGGCCTTTTTTTGAGTTTATCACTTAACTCCATTTTAGAACAAGGGTTGGAATGAATTTTTTTTGTGTTGTTTTTGGGGGGGGGGGGGGGGGGGGGGCGGGGCGGCGGCGGGCAGTGGTAGAAGGGAAATTTTAGGACTTACTCCAAAGGTTAGAGTTGGCCTTACGGGAGCCAGGAAGACTCGCAGAGGCATTCAACCTCCTCTAGCCACCATCGTATGATTCACTAGCGCTAGAAATCGAACCAAGGATGTGCCATGTGAAATACAGGCTTGGAATTCGTTCTCAACCACTGGACCACCCGTGGTGCTTAAGACTAACATAGAATTAAATCGACACCCCCCCCCCCAACCCCACATCAAAATCCTTGAGAAACATAAGCAAGTTCTTGCTATGAAACCAAGGCAATGTTTCCCTAGAGTGCAAACACTGAATACTGAGATCCAAGTAGCGTTTGACACATGATATAATTTGTGAAATTTTTAGGACTTACTCCAAAGGTTAGAGTTGGTCTTACAAGAGTTGGGAAGACTCACAGAGACATTTCAACCTCCTCTGGCCACCATCGTGTGTAATTCACCAGCGCTCAGAATTGAACCGAGGATGTGCCGTGTGAAATACAGGCTTGAAATTCGTCCTCAACCACTAGACCACCCGTGGTGGTTAAGACTAACATAGAATTAGATTGACCACCCCCCCCCCCCTCCCAATGCTAACACTAAATACTGAGATCCAAGTAGTGTTTGACACATGATATAATTTGTGTTCTAGAAATGTTCTGAAAAATTTTGTGTCGTACATTCTACGAATCATGTGTGCCGGATTCAAAAACTTGTAACTTATCGTCTGCAATCTCTCAAACATTGATGTTCTATAAGAAAAAGAAAAACATTGACAAGTACGCTGCCAGTCTCCAATCACATGAATCAACAATTCTAAAGTAGTAATTGTACCTGAGCAACATATATGCTTGAAACCAGATCATAGCAGGAAAAGGAAACACACAAAAGAATTGACGAATACATGAAATCAAACTGGCAGAATAAGAATGTATCCATTTATTCATCCACTTCACATGCATGATTTCTCATACAAACATCAATGTTGAAGCCAGTATACCCGAGGAACCATTTTGCCTTCCCTTTATACATTGAGGCTTCCGACATTCAAATGGATCTCCAGCACGTTTACTCCAAAATCAAGAAATTCCAAACACCGGAAGTCATTACGCTTACCTGCCCTTGCTGCAAGCACGGGAAGTCATTACACATGAATTCAAATGACGGCGCTATTTTGATTAGACTAGACTCTCAAAACCCAAAACAATTCCTAATGAAAGCATAACTTTTCAATGCATACCATCTCGATGCATCTGAGTTGGTGAAAAATGCTGGAAAAGAAACAAAACTAAAGGTTTGAACCATATTAGTAAACTCGTCGTGTGTTCTACCAATCAGTCACACAATCTCTTCATACCAGTAACCCAAGAAACTTTTTTCCTTTCAATTTATTGGACATAAAATTAAGTAGAATACATACTCGGTTTGATTCATCACTCTCGTCTCACGAGTCCTCACCTCTGCCTGCAGCACTGTCGAAGGGGAACAATGCAAAACATGAATAGGATCAATACATGTTACGGAAGGGATTGACGATGGATACAAATGAACAATACCTTTGAGAAGCACCATCAGAATTATTTCCAGAAATGCACGTTGTCTTTTCACTTTCTGCAACTCTATCACATACGAACTCCATGGTATATTACCTACAATTCTGTGTACTCATCGAGAATCAATTCTTTCTTTTGCATTCCAAATGCCGCACCCTAGCCATTCAGTTTAATTGGTTATAAGATTAAATGTATTCATCCATCAATATGCAAGTAAGTTGAAGGTGCATTATGATCTGGGGAGAGAGAGAGAGAGAGAGAGAGAGGGAGAGAGAGAGAGAGAGAGAGAGAGCGCGCACTTGAGGTGAAGGTGCACTGCTTTCCCTAGTCCCCATTAATTTGTTTGGAAGGTATTACAATCGTACTGGTTCTGAATTCCAATAACTGAAAGACCAAAACAAGCAAACAATTCTAAATTAGCAAAAGCATACAAAAACAAGTGCAGAAATATTGGTTCTCAATTGAACACATAGTTTTGAGCAAGCGGCTTGTAACTTAGCTGGTTACGAGTATTCCCACTTTCAACCGAGGTTATGTCCGTTCTGTATTCGTTGGGGGTAAATTTCATAGCATTAAGCTTGCAAATTTAATTAAATAGGCAGCCAAACCTTGTACTAGCAGTTGCTGTAAGAGTTTAAGCTAATCAAAAAAGCAAATAATATGATAAAACTAAATGAAGAATTACTTGAATTAATAACTGCATACATTGACAACAATTTTCTCTGACACTAATTATTGATTCTCAACAAGTTTTTCTTTTTTTTAGAAAAGTGATTCTCAACAAGTTAATTAGGGAAGAAAAAAAACAAAACCCAACTGTTTAGTTAATAATTATTACTAAAAATAATTAGCGCCACAATCTAATTCCATGATTCCATGAAAGAGAGAGAGAGTGAGAGAGAGTATCGTACACATATTTAGACTCTATCTCGTTTGGCGCCACCTAACACAGTCACAATTGGCGCCAAATGAGAGAAACTATAAATACATTGTAGGATATGGATACAGCACCTTTCCTATTCGAACTAGCTTCAAATACGGAAGGTAGGATTGTTTCTGGAATATTTCTACGGCTCAGAATTGAGTTTGTTTCCAGAGTCCTAATTCTTGTTTTTTCGTTTTCTCAAAATTTTTGGGTGTTGGGTTTCCCTTTCAGCCATAAAAAGGTAATTGTGTTTTGTGAATTTGGGGATGCTATTGCATTTGCAATCGACCTTTCTTGTTTTACTATTTTCGCCTCTCTTTTACAATGTCGTAAAAAGGGTGTTTGTTTTCCCTCACTAAAGTTCACTGGACTAGACTGAACTAAAGGTTAGTCCAGTCCCGTGTTTGTTCCCCATAGAGCTTTGAGTTAATGAGACTAGCTCTCACTCGTCTCAACTAAAACAAGGTGTAGCTGGTCTTAGCTAAGCCCCCCAAAAACCATGAGATTGCTAACCCCATCTCCAAACTTGTGTAGGACGATTGCATGCTACAAGTCTTATGAACTACAAATCTAAAAGAATGCTTCTGGCAATTCCATTTGCCAATCCATGCTCAGATCTGAAACCCAGCCCCACCCACTACCTAAATCTCAACACCAAAATTCAAAAAAATATATGCAAAACTCTAACAACTACAATCCCAATAGCAAAATTCTTCCTTATTCCCGAAAATTCCTAGAAATTTTCCAGAAATTTTTCCTTTTTCTCAGACAATTTCGGAGAGAATGGATAAAGAAGGGGAGAGAGTAGCTTTGGGACAAAGAAAAATGGAGAGATATAGAGGGAGGAGAGAGTAGCATGGGGACGATTTGCAAGAAAAATGATTTGAAGGATGTTGTGTTGCAGGAAAAAAGATGGAGAAAATGAGTAATGGGGAACGAAACTAAAGAGGAAGAAAAGGGGAGAACTCTCTAGAGAGAAGTGGAGGGCTCTAGATACTTTAGAAATAAAAAGGGAAAAGCTTGAAATTGTGAAATATTATTGAATTATTAATAAAAATTGTTAGATGTGTATTAAATAATATAATATTATAGTTGTTAATTATCTTTTTTTTTTCAGCTTAGTCTAGTCTAAACCAATCTACCTTAATTCATGAAGCTAGTCCAGTTCGAGATAGTCTGATACAGCAAATGCATCCTAAGATTATTAGAGTTTTAACTTTCCAACTCACTCTTTATTGAACAATTAGGAAAACAAATCAACTAAATCAGAAATCGTTTATCCAATCGATTAATATTGTCAGAATGTTAGTGTTTAACTAAATAATATGATTCATCTATTGGATGTTAGATGAGTAGTGTAAACAATTTTGTATTTAGTCGATGTGGGACCATAATTTTACGGGACTGAAATAAGGCGGATTGGAATGCGATTACTTCAGATGTCTAGTCATGGACTCAACAGCTTCCATAGTGTAGCTGCACAAACGGAGCAGCGATGCCACTATCATCATGTTTCAAAGCAATGTACAAATTCCAACTTCGCTGAGATTGACCATGCATGTTCTACAAAACAAAAACCTAATCCAACAAGGAGTTAATACGTTTCCTATATTCTTGGAATCCTTACAATCTAAGGATTGACATGCGCCACATGTAATCATACTTTTAAGAGGATGCAATATCTACTCATAGATATCATTTGGGATTCTCCGAGGTTAGTACAGATGCTATATTCTAAAAGGTCTTTATCTCGACTAGTATAAATACACAATTCTAGGGTTCACCTCTGGCAATAAAATTATCTCACATGTTGCTTAAGTCTCATAATATTGCTTACTGACTTGACCGTCAAAGCGCCTTTGACTGGCACACCTCCCTCGGTCCTTGGTTGCCTTCAATTATTTGTTCTTTTACAGGTCTCGAGTTTGTGCATCTTCACCCTTTACAACGGTGCTCGAATTTGGTTCCAATAGTTGATGTTTTATTGAACTTGATCATTGAAGGGTGACCTTAGATATAGACGATTTAGATCATCTTGCACCATTGCAGGATGAAAAAGAGAGCCAAAAAGATAAAACAAAAATGTTCAAACGAGAAAATTGCTAAACCATCTCTAATTCATTGTAAACTACGACTTTTGATATGGCAAAAAAGCATTACATTGCCTCCTTTGTTGATGATATCTCTATAAAGCAATGTTCTGAAGATTCTCACCTAGGCGCTAGGTGGTTGGACACCGCCACAATTAACCCCTAGATGGTTAGAAATAAGAAAGGGAGCGTAAACCTGCCTAGGCCAGCCTAAATTGCCTAGGTCACACATCTCACTTAGACATAAAATAAAAACTTTTATTTTGTATTTTATATTTTTAATAAATTGTAAGAGACTTGTTAGATACTTAAATGAGCACTAATTATATGCTTGTCCCAATGTTTTCAATACTTTCTAGTACTTTATAATTTAAATCTCATTCTATTTTGCAATTTATGTATCTCGATACAATTATATATATATATATATATATAAGTAGATATTCATTTATATGTTATATAATAAATTTAATCAAAATTAAAAAAAATGCCTAGACCCTGCTTAGACTAGCTTATTCCCTACCGGTTAATTAGCGTCTAGCGTCTTTTAGAACTTTGCTATAAAATACATGCGTACACATGATGAAGCATAATGACGAAAGCTTAGACAGATTCCTTAAATGGAAAATTTTGAAACTCAAAGTGGTAATAAATCAAAGCTATCATATCATAATAGGTAAGCAAGTGTGTGAATTGTAGTTTTCTAAAGAAAGATTGGTGTATGTAGTTTATGTTTGTTTAATTTCGATTTCAATTTTGATTTCGAGTAAACATTGACCAAGTTATGCTTATATCAAATGTATTAAAATTTTGGAAAGAGCTTCACACTTAATTGGTTAAATTTACACGAGTCACAATTTGAATTCTTCCCTTCCTCCAATATTACGTGTGTCAAAATTTATCCATAATTTAGTAATTCACAGATGCAAGGTAAATTCTATTTAAAATTTTAAACCGTTAAGTCATGCTTATTCATCAGTATAATGATCAACATGGAAATAACATACATAAAATTAAGGATTAAGTACCTAAAACTCCTCAATATTTTAGTGTCATTTCAAATAGGTCTCAACTTTTTTAAACATTCCTGACAAATACCCAACCTATTGAAAAGTGACACACCCCAACCGAGATCAGGGTATGCTGGCCGTCACTCGAAGGTGACGTAGCCATGTGCGCGTGCGGAAGCTAAAGAAAGTAATGTAAAAGTACGAATAAATTAAAATCTAGCATACAAAGTACTAAGACAAGTACTAGCGTGAGTGAGACGCTAAGTTCAGAGCAAGACTACAGCAATCCAAAGAGAATACTACGACAATAATACACCCGAAGGTGACCCTACATTGGTGAGTATCTGTCAGAAATGCCGGGACGCCCTCTGGGAAGACCACCGCAACCGCTAAGCAACTAGAACCTGGAGGGGCGCAAAACAAAAGCGTGAGTGGGCAAAAACAAAGCTCTTTGAAAACTCTTTAACAAAACACATTCTAACCCCTCGCCATAAAACCTGTATACATCCCAGAAAGTGAAAGTATATACGTATGTATAGATATGCCAGACATGCTCCAAGATATGCCATTCATGCTCGAGAATATGTCACATCGGTATTCATAATAAATATAAATGCTCAAGCATAACTCTTATCAATAACATCTAATCTAGCAGCCGGGAGTCACCTAACGTGACCTGTACGGCAGCCTATAGAGCTCCAATCTCATCTCATTAACTAAATCTGCACACGAGTCGGAACCACCTAATGTGGTCTGTACGACAGGCTAGGTGTAATATATATACGCTCTAGTGCTACGATCACGTGAAGCTGTGCGATGAATCGCGGGTCACCTACGAGTCGGAACCACCTAATGTGGTATGTACGACAGGCTTTGCACCTAACCTGGATCCAAGCTGAGCGTGTGGTGCGGGAGGTGAACATACACGTGAAGGCTATGCCCTGGCCACGGGCGGGAGCACTGACACCGGGGTGCAGATAATGAGCTCTCTAAACATCTCAAACTACAACTGTATAATAACATGAAACCACTTACCTGGCACTTACCTGCGCGTCCACAGCACCAAATACAAATATATAAATGTATGCCGCTACAAATGCATGTGATGATGCATAAACGATAATAATAAAGTGCATGGCATAATCAATTAACTCTTTTTATTCTATTTCTGGGAATTTAAAAGTATATAGGTATATACGGAAAACAAAAGCCCACTCACTGATAAGTGGAAGGGTCGTAGCCCCCCTGTCCCATGTGAATACGCTCGTCCTCGGAGTACGTATCACCTATACGCGAAAAAGCTACGAAAACGTCAATTTCAACGCACATAACCAACTTTTCGTAATAATTTCTCATACGTTGCTCAAATTGGACAAATGAATATACCAAATTGATCTACACAACCTCAGGATCACACACATATTTTTAAAATAATTTTTGGACCACGCACGCGCCCCCACGCGCCTGGAATAGCACGGACCCACGCGCCCCCACGCGCGGTCACGTGCACTGCACAGTCAGGAATATTCCGTTTGACTGACGGAATATTCCCTAACTGACGCCGTTACTGCCGTTAGGAATATTCCGTTAAGTCCAACGGAATATTCCCCTGTCTTCTCCGGCGAGCCACCGCCGCCGCCGCCGCCGCCGTCGCCGGAAAACTGCAAAAACTTCAAACTTTGTTTTCTCACTCGTTTTTCAACCATTTTTCACGTTCTTTATACCAAAATGAAGCTTAGGACTAGTAGAATCACGTTAGACTACTTTTAAGGCCTAAAAATCAAGGAATCTCACCTGCAACAACGATCCAAATTCGGCCAACTTTGGAACCTTGCTTTCCCGACGTCCAAATTCACCCAACGAAGCATTCCCAAGCTCCTTGAGACCTCACTAACACATCTACAAGCTTAAAATGTCCAAAAACATGCTAGATTAAATTTGCATGAATAGTGCTCAAAACGGAGTTCGTCGAATCGACGTGAAAACGTAAGATTCCTCACCTGAAAATGGTATGGTTGTGCTCCTCTCGACTTCACGAGTTCGATGGTGTAATTGGTTTCTTGATTGGTGAAGGTTTGATTAAGTTTGTATGTGTGTCCGTGTGTGTTTGAAGGAAGAAGAAGAAAGAAGAAGAAAGAGGGAGCTCAGAGAGAGAGACAAAGAGACAGAAAAGAGACATAGGAGAGGGAATCAGGGAAAGGCAAAAGGGAGAGGGAATGATGACAAGGTGTATGAGTGTGTGTGTGGTCCTACAACACCACACAACACAAAACTACACGTAAAGTAACGAACTAGGGGGGTAAAATCGTAAATTCACACGTACGTTTCATTTGTTTCGGGACGGGATGTCACAAAAAGGCCATATCCTTAAGCCCCAGATAATTTTGAAAAATAAATTATAGGGTAAATTACACTTTACCATATCAGGTTTGAGGTCTATTGTAACCTCATACAATAAAACATTTCACTTTCATACCTCAAATACTACTTTATTTCAATATAATACATCTGTTACATTTTCCATTCATTGATCCATTAAGAGCTGATGTGGTTGCCACATTTGTGTCAAGTGGCTGCGAAATTTGTGCCACATGGCAAAAAAAATAATTTTATACATTAAAATATTATAATAATTTACCCTATTAAAAAATAAAAAATAAAGATAAAAATAAAAATAAACACTAAAAACCCAAAATCCCTACCTTCCTCGCAACCCCCATCCCACCTCCCCTCCCACCCCCAAAAACCCCTTAGCTCATTCGTTTCTTTCTCCGACTCTTTGAGCTTGTTCTCTTGGTTTGTTACGATTCCCAGATCAAAACCCATCTGTTTTTTTTTCCTCAATTTATTCTGATTCTCACATCAAAATCCTATCTTTTTTTGCTCTGTTCTTGTTCTGTTTTGGTTGGATTTCAGTTAAGAAGTCAGCGATTTCTTCCAAAATTGAGACATGGGTTTTTTGAAGAAGTCCCAGGTGGTGGACGGAGGCATGGAATCCGAAGGCAAGAAGTTGGCAAGAAGTTGGTAATCGCCAGAATCTCGGTACGAACTTGCTTAAAGCCGGTAAAGAGAGTGGAGGAAAGGGAGGTGAAAAGAGTGGGGGTGGGGTAGGGGGTTGCGGGGGAGGTGAGGTGGGGTGGGGTGGGTTTTTAGATGGGAGGGGAGATGAAGAGAGTGGAGGAGAAAGAGGTGGTCAAGGGAATGGGATTCTGGGTTTTCAGTGTTTTTTATTTTTATTTTTTATAATAGGGTAAATTATTTTAATATTTTTAATGTATAAAAAATTATTTGTTTTACCATGTGGCATCAATGTGGCAGCTACGTCAGCTCTTAACAGATCAATAGATGGAAAATGTAACAGATGTATTATATTGAAATAAAATAATACTTGAGGTATGAAAGTGAAATGTTTTGAAGATGTTGTATGAGGTTGCAATAGACCTCAAACCTGAGGTGGTAAAGTGTAATTTACCCTAAATTATATTCAAAACTCACCACTTGGGTATATCATGATCGACATTAATATTAGGTACCTCAAAAACCAACGATCAAAGAGGGTTTAAATTGAATAAAAAATGGACTTAATTTGAAATTACATCAGGAGGGCAATCTCTTAACAAAGAAGAGGGTTAAAAATTCAAATAGAGTTTCAAGAAGCTTGTTTCTTCTCAAGTGATTTCCTGATTCACCAATTGTCGGCTCATAAAGCTTCAAGTTCTTCTTTGTAGGCGGTGAAGATGGTGGTCGCCGCATTATGGCAATCCATACCATTTCAACAATCTCCATAACCTTCTTCTCAATATTGGCGGCTTGAGTTTTAGGGTGAAGTTGGTGGTTTTGCGTTGGGTTTGCAGGTGATGGCATGATGGGATGGTGGCGACTATTAGTTAGTGGTGGCTATGCTTTCATTACCTTCTATTGATTTTGGAAAAAAGTAAGCCTTAGTCAATTAAAAGATTTTTAAATGGAGCTTAACAGACATGACATTTTCAATAAGTTGTGTACTTATTTGTAAAGTTTAAAAAAGTTGAGGCCAATTTGGAATGACACTAACAGATTGGGGAGTTGTAGATACTTAATCCTAATATTAATATACTGAAGAAAAAACCAATACATAACAAATTTTCTTTCTACATTAATCTACTCACTAAAACATGATTTGGGGTTTAGGACCTTACATGGTCTGGGGTCAACACATCTAGTGGGTAGAAACAAGTATATACTACCTATATCAATGTGCTGAAGAAAAAACCCATATATAAATGTACATTGGGGGACCATTAATCTTCTGTAGTCTAGTCATGGACTTAATAACTTCAAATCAAACTAAGCCGCCTAAACGGACCAACAGTGCCACCACATCTGTGGGGCTATGGAATGATAGGCAATGTCCATATGCCTTGTTGAGAATGACCATGCTTGCTTTGCAAGACATAGAAACCTAATCCGACCGGGGATCAAATTTATTTTCTATATTCTTGGCGATTCTTACAATCTAAGGATTGACTTGTCCGCAAGTAATTAGAATTCTAAAAAAAAGCAATATCTTATGCTATATATTCTTCAGGATTCTCCTGATGTAATCCGGATTTCACTGTCTAAAATGACTCTTTTCTAAAGCCCTAAGATTGTGGGATATTTTAGAGTTTCGTGTAATTTGGAGTTTTTCTTTACATTTTTTTAGCTACTAGGCTTTTGTATATTCTATTTTGAGCTAATGTGTATGATTCTTTATGTTCGTGGGTCAGTTCTTTGGACTTTGACTCTTTGTAATTGTGCTTACTTTTGACTCCTTGTTTGGGGCTTCTTATAAGATGGGTTTTTTTACCATTAGGTCTTGATTTTCAAACAAATATCTAATGGTTACAAAAAGCCACATTAAGTCGGGTATGTGGCGTGACAGAATGGTAGTAGAGCATAATTATTAGGCTTAAGTGCGAATTGTGTTCTAATACCACTTTGTCATGCCCCCAGACCCATCTAAATATACAACACCTTTAATGGTTAAAAATGAAGATCTAGTAGTTAAATTCAACTTAATATGGATTGTTTTGACCATTAGATCTTTGTTTAAAAATCAAGATCTAATGGTTAAAAAGCTCAAAGCATCTCATAAGAAGCCCCAAATAAGGATTCAAAGGTATCACATATACAAAGAGTCAAAGTCCAAAAAAAAAAAATGACCCACATGCATAAGAATCAAACCCATTGGCCCAAAATAAAATACACAAAAGCATAGTAGCTGAAAAAAAAAAAATGTAAAGAATAGCTCCAAATTACATAAAACTCTAAAAATAAAGGGTTTTTATCACAAATCGTCATTAAAATTGACCCTCACCATCAAGATGATCCCTAAAATTGAAAATCAATCAATGTAGTCCTTGAAAATAGGTGTTGCAAATCAAGGTTGTCATTCTGTTACAATTTTGTTAAAAATTCTTTTTAAGTATTGATGTGACATATAAATGGGTCCCATAAGTCCTTATTTTATCACAAATAGTCCTTGAAATTAACTTGTGACATCAACATGGTCTTTGAAATTGACCCATGACCTCAAAATGGTCCATGAAACTGAAAATCGATTAATGTAGTTCCACAAGTAAGTGTCTCAAATTAATGTAGTCCTTCTACCTTAATAATAATTTTTTTTTTTTTTTTTGAAAAACCAAGAAAAAACTTTAGATTTCTCCTAATATTTTATGTAGTATCACACCGTGGAACATTTGTGTCACATCCCGGTCCGGGTGGGACGACTTCCCAGGCCCGATCCACCACCGTAGCACGATATTGTCCGCTTTGGGTTTACCATTCCCTCACGGTTTTGTTTTTGGGAACTCACGAGCAACTTCCCAGAGGGTCACCCATCCTGGGAGTGCTCTAACCTCTTTCTCGCTTAACTTCGGGGTTCCTACGGAACCCGAAGCCAGTGAGCTCCCAAAAGGCCTCGTGCTAGGTAGGGATGAAATATACATATAAGGATCAGTCCCCTGGGCGATGTGGGATGTTACAATCCCCTGGGCAATGTGGGATGTTACATTTGTACCAAGATGAAGGAACAATAATCTTATATATAAAGCCAACAAGCCCAATGAATAGTATTTTTTGGTGTCATAAGCTTCACAAAAAAATAAAAAATAAAAAAGAAAAGAACAGAAATGCCCCTCAAACAAAAAACTTCAAAAGCAACTCAAAATAATGCATCATTGTATCAGGGCTATTATTGAAGACATTAAATGGCTGGCCTTTTCTTTTGAATCTATTTACTGGAATCATATTTTGGGGGAAGCTAATTTTGTAGTTGATGCCATCACTTCGTGTGGGCATGGTTTAGAGAATTTTCATGTTTGGGTTGGCTGTGTGCCTCTGGTTGCTTCTGATACCTTGTTATTTGACTCTAGAGGCCTTGGGTGTTCCCTTCCTCTCATAATGTTATTTTGTTTCCTCAAAAAAAAAAAATGTGGTAGGGGTATTTTCGTCATTTTAACATTGTCTTTTAATAATTGTTTTTTTTGTATAGTATTTTTTTTAATTAGTACTGTACAATAGGCTAGTAATAACGTAATTCTATCAATTGTTTATTAAATATTATTTACTCTATTTTTAAACACTTTCAAAAATCTTGATAGACGTGTAATATCGGTTATAAAAAAGGTTTTTCGCACTCGCATAATAATGTGATTAAATTAGTTATCAAATGATTGTTTTTTTTTAAACGATATTATCTACACTAAGGGGTTTCTTCTAACATGATCTAAGATTATTAATTTACTTCCAATATTTGACTTTCCTTTTGTCAATTCATGCATATAAATACATTTAAAACGTGTAAGTCGCACGTAGCACACCATGATTCAAAAATATCTTCTGCACACGCGTGCATGAAGGCTAGTGTTAAAGAAAAGAACAGTAATACCAATGTGAATCTGTTGCCAATTCAGTATCCATATGTCCGCGTATGAAGGCTAGTATTAAAGAAAAAGAAGAGTAATACCAATGTGAATCTGTTGCCAATTCAGGCCATATGTACTAATTATGCATGTGACCCTAATTTAGCAAGATCCATCACAAATGTACCAACAGAATAACAAAAGAGAATACTTATTTTTCTTAAAAAACTCTACCTGTCAAGACAAATTCTGGTTGTTAGAATACTTAATCCTGTAGAGTCTGCGTGTTATGGCAAATGCAATGTACAAGAGAACTCTCTCTCTCTCTCTCTACAATACACACACACATATATATATATATATATATATGTATGTATGTATGTGTGTGTGTGTATATATATCTAAACTACATATTAATAGAATTCTCTTTGTTAACAAAAAGAGGGTGGAAAGATTATTTAGTCTTCTATCACAACCAAAAAATTAAGGGCATTAACATAATTTTACAAAGCAAAATTTTGCTATTTTTTCTTTAAGCATAATTTACAAGTGATTTTAATATCTCTAATTTAAAAAAAAAAAAAATTAATTCTCTCTCACGTTCTCTCTCACTCTCTTCCTTTCTCCTTCAATTTTAAAACCAAAAATAAAAAATTTTAAAACACTATGTGTGGGCATACACTAGTATATATTAATCAAGGAAATTAAAATGTGCATGTTCCTCTTGCAGGTAATTTAAACTTTACATATATTAATCCAAGATCCATCGCGGGACTCACATTTGTAGGCAGCCAGCTCCCATGGGATGGAGCCGGCTCTTAATCAAACACAGCTCATTACAATAAAACATTACTATTTTTGGTCAAGTGTTATTTTCACTTTAATTTTGCAAGTCGTTAACAAGTAACAAAAGCAGCAATTGGCCTCTACCACAGTAGAGAAGAGTGTTGTCTTTGCACCATGATATGAGTTCAAATCTGTCGGCTCCCTAATCTAACATCTAATATAACAAATTTATCGTTTGACAAAAGCCACCTAGAACTATAGTATAGTGGTATTCCTCTTCACTTGTAAATGAAATGTCTTAGGTTTAAATATCGTGGATGACAATTTTAATACCAAATTAAATTGCCTGTTGTGTGACTTATAAGTGCAAGTTAAGGTAGTTAGCTTGAACAAAAACCGTGTTTTTACTGAGTTTGGCAAAGTAGTTTAAAATGTTTTTAGATCATGAAATTACTCTTTGAAGGAGCACTTAATTTTTAATTCCAACAGGTTTTATATGTAAGATTTTCCGGGTCAAGAACTAACTACAGAACACAATATTTGAATTTTTGATCATTTCAAACCACAACATCAAAAAAGTGAAAAAAGATCATTATAAAGATGGGTTATGGCAGAGAAAGAGAAAGGCGGACCCAACAGTTCGCTTTGCGGAAATAGAAGCACAGTTTCGTCATATATGTTTTTATACATAAAAAGCAAGAGTCAGTCAAAAGTGTCACAGTGAAATAGACGAGTTTCTTTCACCTTTAGCCCCACCATTTAACATTTTTTTTTTTTTTTTAATAAAATTTTTCTTTCCATATCGCGTACTATTGAATAGTCCGAAAATTTAGTAGTTAAATATTGCAGATACATACCGTTTACCGCTGGATAATATTAAGCAACAAATTTTAAACCAAATTTATAAATTAAATAATATGTCATTAATAAGAAATAAGTATATTGATCAATGCTTAAATACTAATTAATTATTAACATTCATATCATTTGGTTTATCAATTTCGATAATGTTAGGAAAACCAAATTTCTAAACCAAATTTTATAAATCAAATGATATGAGAAAGTGTTATTGGCTTTTAAAAATCTTATTCTGCACTTCTCACAAATATATTTTTCTTTTCAAATATAGAAAGTTTGGAGTGTAGAATAAGATTTTTGAAGTGCTAATAACAATTCTCATGATATGTATGTTAATTATTAGATTATTATTTAAGTGTTAATTAACGTGTTTATTTTTTAGAGATGTCCTATCCACACATTCCATTCTACTTCTTACACATCCTTTAATATTTTTTGTCTATTGATCTTCTTCAATTCATCTGATCGTACGGTCAAAAATTAAAAAAATATGTGAAAAGTAAAATAGGATATGTGAATATCACATTTTTTTTTTTTTGGGTAATAGGTCACTTAATTTTAAAATTTAATTAAAACAGTCATTCTTTCTCTTTACCTTATTGGGCTTCCCCAAAGAACAGTAGTTTCTGTACTGCGCCAGCTTTCATTTTCTGATTTCTGTCAGGACCAGGAGAGAGAAGAAAAATAATGTGTGGGTCTCAGCCACACACCACCTCAACGCTCCTCTCTTCTCTTCTCTTCTCTGCTTTGAACTTGAAAAAAAATAAAAAAATAAAAAAAGGCTGCTTTGCGTCTCGGCGGCGGGTGCATTGGCTCCTCCACTTGGTGATGAGTGTCACTCTTCCAACAGGTTAGTGGGTTTCTCTGGATTTTCGTTTGCTCTATTGGGTTTCGATTATTTCTCAAGTTTTTGCGTTTCTTGATTTGCTTTTCGCATTTGAACATAAAGTTTTTATTTCCTCATGAATCTTGTCTACCTTTTTCAAAGATTTCTCTGGTTAGAACTTAAGTAGATTAATACAGTCGTCTTACTAAAAGGTTTCAATTTTTATTTTCTCTTTTGAGAAAAAAAGGAGAGCTGTACAATGGTTTATTTTTGCCACCATTTTGTGAATTTAAACGTTCATTGATATTAACCAATATCATTCAAGTTTCCACATTTCGTTTGCCTCTTTTTTTTTTTTTTTTTTTTTGTTTGTCTTTGTTAGATAAGATGTTAGATTAGCCACCAACTACGACGACAAGATCTTAGATTAGCCACCAACTACGACGACGGAGTTTGAACTTACGCCATCACGTCAAAGCTCAACATATTTTCACTATTGTGGTTAAGGGCCACTGGTGCCTTATGAGCGCTAGCATGATTCAAGTTGATGTGTTTATAGAAATTCAGCGAGGAGGATTAATGGAAACCGAAATGGGTTAATATGTTGAGGCCAAACCTGGATATGATGACCGGTGGATGTGGTCCTTTAGATGGGTGAAGATCGAACTGGGGTTGTGAGGGACCGCATTATTCACTTTAGATATAGCTCTTAGACAAATAATCAAAAGATGAACGAATTTATATGCTTTACAGTAATAATTCTGTTGAAAATTTCCCAGCAATAATCGTAAGAAGCTTCACCGTTGCCAGTTTGTAAGGTTCTACAGACGATATGTTTTCTGGATGGGCAAATTTTCTATTGACAATACTGCAATCTGAGACATATTAGGTTTGTTTGGAATGGTGTCCTGAATATTACTACTTGGTTAAGCAATATTATAATTGGTAAGATTGAACTACGGCGAGATATATGCATTTGCAGTTATGCATTATTGACGCTAAATGAAACCAGTATCACCACAGTTTTTTTGCAACAAGCTATCTTAAAGCTGAACTGGGTGAGGTAGTCGAAGTTTCTCTTTTCATGTACTCTGTCAAAGCATACCGAATTTGTAGATTATAACATACCTAGATAAATATGAGGGCCCAGTATGATCTTTTAGGGTATTATGGATGCAAAGAGAAATGATAAAATAGATATGTTATTTGACCTTAATGTTTCACGGCCAAAATCTGTATCTTGTCGTAAATTATTTTCTGTTCATATTTGCAGGTCTGGACAAGGCTTTTATTGATTCCTGGTTTCACCCTTCAGCATGAAATCAGGACCAAAGGATGGCTGGCACTCTATTATGCCTCTTTGTTTGAGAGGCAAAGCAGCCTCACATTTTTGCATGTTTCCAAATGTGAAGGCAGCAGACTACGTTAAGGGGAGCGCACCTGTCTATCTGAATGTATATGACTTGACACCGGCAAATGGCTATGTCTATTGGGCAGGCCTTGGCATCTTTCACTCCGGCGTAGAAGGTTAGTTACCTTAATCGGTACATATTTTATGATAAATCTATGTTAGTGGTTTCTTTGGAAGAGAGTAGCCCCATAGTCCCTGAAACTGATGTGGTTATGTATGACTCTTGATTGAAAAAGCAATTGTGAATTAATCAATTTAAACTGTTGTCTAACTTTTACTTTGATATTACTCGTATTTAAGCCGGATAAACCTTAATGACAAACTCAACCCAAGCCAATTCAGCTGGATAAAACTTTCCTAAACATTATTGTGCAATATGCATTTGTTCACCATTATGGCCACTTCAATGACCAACATTTTGTGTAAGAGCAAAACTCTCTAAATTAGTTTGGTCCCGCAGCCTCAGTCCTCTTTGGAAATATTTACCTTACCTCCTCTTCCTTCGCTAGGATGAATAGCGATGCTCCCTGCTTGGACATATTTAAAGGAAATTACAATTACTTGAATATAAAATTTCCAAACAATTATTTCCTTTGAAATAATTTTATGCTGCGTCCTGAGTTTTAGGTTTCTCAAGATTATACAAATGTTAATTGATCATGTTTTCATACTTACAGTTCATGGGGTAGAATATGCCTTTGGAGCCCATGAGTACTCATCAAGCGGTGTTTTCGAGGTTGAACCTCGACAATGCCCTGGCTTCAAGTTTAGAAGGTCAATTTTCATTGGCATGACATGCTTGGATCCTTTCCAGGTTAGAGAGTTCATGGAGCATCAATCTGCAATCTACAATGGTGACTCATATCACTTGATTGTCAAGAACTGCAACCATTTCTGTGAAGATATATGTTATAAGCTGACTGGAAAGCGAATACCAAAATGGGTCAATCGACTCGCAAGAATAGGTATATGGCACGTCCTTTCTCAACCCCTGTTTCTGTGAAGCTAGACTTGCAATAATTGTATTCTTCCCTAGATATCATGATGGGGACCAAACACTTATATTAATTTCGTGTAGATTTATCTTCCACACATGCAGCTCTTTGAGCGCTACCTTTCATAATTACTCATCTATGCCACGAGGCTCACCTTACTATAGTGAAGAAAATATCTATATGATTTATTGTCGAAGAACACATTAAGTGACGCGTTTTTTCTTCATTTTCTTAAGGATTATGGTCAGTTTGTTCTCAAATCATTTTTCTGATTCCTTTTAGGTTCTCTGTGCAACTGTATACTCCCAGACACCCTAAAGACGACCACCTGTTCCACATGACCCCAATTTTGAAGGATGCGAAAGTGAAAAAAAGAGACTACGAAGTGCCTTCACTTGCTTGTCATCAATGTCAATGCCACAGAGGGAAGTATCAATGTCGTCATTGTTTCTACATTCTCACTATAAAGGCTGCCTACCACCATGGGAGTTTAAAAGGTCTAGAAATGGCTCATTGAAGGAAGGTTGATAAAAACTGAAATTCGTCATCATTTTCTACAATGCCAACCAACCATTGGTCTGCCAATACTGAGCTAGCTAGTGAAGGGATGTCACCTTCATCCTTTGTGAGTCCCCGGTTTGGGGGGGGGGGGGTGTGGCCGAATATGTTGTTGTTTTGAGATTGAAGTGTTTCTTCTATGCTAACCGGTGTTTGTGAAGTTTTCATGTTGTATTTGTACGATAGTATTGTAAAATCTCCGATGTGCAGTCATATAATGATATCTGTAGGAGAGGGTCCATTTTTATCAAAATACATTGAGCTTCATGTTCTTGTGAAACAAAATTAGTGTTCAATATTCTTTGCAGCCATGTATTTTCTGTTTAGGTTTCCTGGTGACATCAGCAGAAAAGACACCGGCACCATATCCTGTAAGGGAGCCCATCTTGAAAGTTCCAGCACCGAATGTGTAACCAATCGGAACAGTTTTCACACCCCATGGAGATGTTTCGGAAATGGGATGAAAGTTGAAAATTCCTTCATTTTGTTAGAATTTAAACTCTCATTCACACACTGAGCTTGCGAGCTCCTGCATGTACAGAAATAACCGTTAAGAGGAGAGAGAGAGAGAGCGCTAACACATTCCTAATCAATCATTGTAACTAATGTACCATTAAAAAGCTTATAAGCTAACTAATGAAATCTCCAATAACATAATTACAAGTGTAAATTCAGTGTGGTATTATTTCAACACTTCCCATCAAATCATGCACTGCTTTCACACCGAGGCAATCCTCTCAAATAGTTGAACCTGTCTCCTGAGAAAGACTTGAAGATGTCAGCAATTTGCTAATTTGTTGGACTTAAATGAGATCGATTGTACCTTGCTGCAAAGCATCCTTATGAAGTGGTATCTTCTGTCAATGTGCTTGATTTTCTGATAAAAAACTGGGTTCTTAGTGATGGATATAGTTGAGGTGTCATCACAAATCAATGGAGTTGCTTTAGCTTGTAACTCTCCAAATCCTCTAAAACAAATATCAACCATATAGCTTATGATGTTTGCTTCAGCTGCACTAACGTACTCTGCCTCTTCGGTGGACAAATCTACACAATTCTGCTTCACAGAAGCCCAAGAGAACATCCCACTGCCAAAAGTAGAAGCATAACCAGAAATGCTTCTCATGTCATATTCTCTGAGCCGTTCCAGTCACCTATCACAGTAGTCGATTAGAACTGATCCCTTCCCATTTTCATACTTCAATCCATATTCAAATTGGCTCAGATTAGAAGATGCATACTTTTCTTGATGAGGAAGATGGATGCTTCTGTCTAAATGACTCCTTTTCCTAGAAAATTATGAAGCAATCCCAGATCAGACATCTCATTTCGTTTCATCATATCAAATTTCAAATCTTGAAGTAGCCTTCGATCACTTCCTATGCAGATTACATCATCTACATAAATTGAGACAATCATGATGTCGCCACCAGGATTGCCCTTGGAATAGAGTGTTGTATCATTTGAACTCTTTTGAAAATCACACTCAGTGAAGTACGAGTCTTTTCACCGTTAAACAGCACATCCCTTGAAATTAAGACTAGTCCAGTGCTGGGATTGTAAACTCTATATCCCTTCTTATATGTCCCATAACCTACAAAAATTCCCTTGATACTTGTAGGTTGAAGCTTATGTCTCAAGTGACAAGGAATAAGAGAATAGCACACTGAACCAAAAACTTTAAGATGTTTTACTCCATGCTTTTTTTCAGTAAAGACTTCAAATGGTGTGATATCATTCAAAGCGTTTGTAGGACATATATTCAACAGATACACAGATGTGTAAACTGCTTCACCCCAGAGTTGACAAGGCAGGTCCTTCTCATGTAATTCTTCACAAAATGCATTAAACACAATAGAATTGAACTCCCTATTCTATCTATTCTCATCTTTCTCAGTGTGTAACCACTTTGCAATTTTACCATTGACTTAAACTTCTTAAACACATTGAAGACTTCTGACTTGACAATTAGAATTGAAGGACAAAGGAAAACATCTATTCCGTTTCTGCTGAACACTCGCAACCAAATTTGTCAATGTTCTGTCCTTTGCCCCACAGTAAGCAAGTTTTCAGCAATTCCCCGAGACTAACATCTTTTCCCCGATATACCTCTTTCCTTTCATTGTTTCAATCACCAGTGAGCCCTTTCTAATGACATCTACAAGTACTCCAGTGCCTACCTACACTTTCGCTTTAACATTTCGGTTTATATCCACAGCAAATACTCTCTGTAGGTTTTATGATTGTTGCACCCACTGTCTATATACCATACATCACTCTTCTTCTTTTCAACAGTAGAATTACTTGCATAGAACAGATTCATGTCTCTTCAACCTGATTAGCAAAGTTCACCTGCTGTACAGCCTTGTTGAGATTGCAATCTTTGGCAATATGCTCAAATTTACTGCACTTGTGACATTTGGGTCTTCCGCTGTTCCAACACTCTCCATAAATGTAACTTACAACAGATTAAGGTTCCTTAGCAGGGTTATTACCCTGCCATTGTTTCACAGGAGCATTGGTTAAATTCTTTGGATGGTTGCTAGCTCGTAGAAGGCTTCAGACAAGGGATAGGTCCTGCAGATTTATTCCAAATGTCCCCTTGTTACGATGTGGATGAGGACCAAAATCATTTATTTTTATCTTGTCCATTTGCTGAGAGTGTTTGAGTTTGTTTACATGATTTTATTGCTCGTGTAGTGATAGATGCAAATGATAATGTAAGCTTGGCTTGATCAACTTCCCTCTAGGGATGAAGATAAAATATCTCTCCCAAGTCAAGCCCTTCTTATTTGTTAGCAAATTTGGAATGAAAGAAATAACATAATATTTAGGAACATAAACCCCAATCCTACAAAAGTCGAATGTTAGCGGCGTTGGTGGATAAAGAGTTTGTCCATGCTAATAAAATTTTGACAAGATCAGACTTGAATAAAACAAGTTATGTTATAAAAAGGTCAAAGTTAGAGGACTAACCTTTTTAATGATAGGTGCAAGGTAGATGTAAAATGCCACACTAAAACCTATAGCACAAGAGGATAACAAATAAAAGGCAGAGAAATAGATGATGTTACTGATATTTTTCTCTCGTTCTCTTCTTCTTATATTTTCTATAACTTGAAAACATACGGAGTGCTCTATTTATAGAGCAACTCCAAACTGATGCATTAACTGCATATTGAAACTTACGACACTTCCTTTGACAATACAATTTCTATGTATTTACATATTCAACTTTTACTTTGCATGGGCATTGAAAACTTCTGCCCATGCTGAAGAATTCTGCTAATGAACTGTGGGCATTCATTACCCACCAGACTTTTCAACAAGTTAATCAAACTGAACCAATTTTTTTGAAAAATCAATTTAGGAAATAATACAATATCAAGGCGGAGGTTAAAGGTTGTGTGATGCTCTGTAAAATCTTCGTTTTAAAAACTTATTTGGGGTCGCACCCCTCTTGCTTGCGCGACCCAAGCTTTACGTTCCGATTGTGCTAGGAATGGTTGTCTTCGGGACTTTTCCTTAATGAATTTTCTTGTCTCGATATTTAAAAAAAAAAAAAAAAATGAACGAAATTACGAAAAGCCAGTCAACACCTCCTCCGCACTAGCTTTGCGATCTGAGACAGTGTAGCTCGCATATCTTCGCCGCAGTCCCTCCCCAAACCCAACCAACCATGTCGAAGCTCGTCGGCATCCTCGCCTTCCTAACCCTAACCCTCCCATTTCTGGCCCACTCCTTCTCGCCGGACCACCCCACCGACCGCCGCGTTCTCGTTCTGCTTGACGACCTCGCCGTCAAATCCTCCCATTCCTTGTTCTTCAAGTCCCTCCAGTCTCGAGGCTTCGAGCTCGATTTCAAGCTCGCCGATGATCCCAAGATCTCCTTGCAGCGATACGGCCTCTACAGCTACGACGCCTTGATCCTCTTTTCTCCTTCCGTCGATCGTACGTCTCTCGGCTTTGAATTTTTGATTGTTTGTGTTTTTGTGATTTGGGAGAAAGTTGTGGAATTTGCCAACTTCGGTCGATTGAAATGGAGGATCAATTTATTCAGAAATTGTGTTTGTCGTGTATTATAGGTTTTGGAGGATCCATTGATCTGGCTGCTATACTGGATTTCGTGGATAGCGGTCATGATTTGATCATTGCAGCTGATACCCATGCATCTGATTTGATCCGGCAAATCGCAGTTGAGTGCGGAGTTGATTTCGATGAGGTTGGTTCAAGCATCGAAGCATTTTCATTGGTTGCTGCATTGATTATATGTTTTCAAGATTGTCAGAATTTCCTCTGAATTGAATTATGTCCAGTATGCATAATATCCTCTACTACCCGAACCCGAAGAGTAGTGCAAGTACTTATGAATGTAGCCAATTCTAATGAAATTTAATTAAATGGGTGCGCACAAAATTGAACTTCTTTAATAACTGCAGGATCATCATTATATCGTGTTATGAACCGTCACTACATTTGAGCTCTTTATGAATGATCTTTGTAGAGGTTTATTTGGGCATCTTGCCAATTACTAATTCCTATGATTTATTTAATTACACATCAATACATATACTACATTGATGCGATTGGGAGGTTGAAAAAAATCGTACTTCTTAATCCAAATAGTATATTTTCCAATTGTACAAAGAAAAAATCTTTTGTTTTATATTCCTTTCCTGAAATTACGGATTTGTATAATGCATTTGGGCCGCCACTGTTTAAATAGTTATTCTGGATAGATTTTTTCTGCTCCTCTCACCTCATACAGTATTGTACAAGGCTTAATGACACCCAATATTCATATCCTTCCCTTGAACTCATACAAGTTTATCTAGGTCTTACCTTTTCATCCAGCATTTTTAGCTTGATTAAGGAATTGATGTGTTTGGGTATTTTATTTATTATGGGTACAGGATCCTGCTGCTATGGTCATAGATCACACAAGCTATGCAGTTTCAGACACTGAAGGCGATCATACTGTTATTGCTAGTGATGATTTCATCAAGTCTGATGTAATTTTGGGAAGTGAGAAAATTGAGGCAAGTGCTATTCTGATTTACTATTAGTTGTCCAGTTAAATTGTGTTATATCGTGCTCATGTGTGTATGTCAATTGGTAGTATCACTGTTTAGTTTTTACAGAATATTGTTTCCAACTCAATTAAATTCCTGTATGAACTTCCTCAGGGAATTTCTCTGTCCTTTCCTTTTCATTCTTTTTCCCACAAAAAAAATTGTAAATTGGAGAACGTTTTGAACCTGCTAATTTTCTAAATTTGCCTTTTATTTTTGTATGTTTTTCTCTTCCATCAAGTTATATGTGTCTGGCCAGGCCACAGGTTGTCACATTTTTTCTCAAGCCATTCATTTTTTATGTCCTTATATCCACTAGTAGCTTAAGCAAATTATTCTCAGAGGAAAGATCAATGGTTGCACTTTGAGACTGTTCAGTGCACACCACTACTAAATGGTGATGTTAATTGTTGTCTTTGTTTCTGATATTGTTTCCATTGGTTGTTCTGCCACAGGCTCCTGTACTTTTCCAAGGGATTGGCCATACAGTAAATTCTGAAAATAGCCTGGTAAGAATTTTTAGTTATCCATATTCAATGCACTGCAACAAACAAGAGAATCGACCTTTGTGCCGATTAAAGTCATTCAACTGTGATTGTTCATGGTTTTTCCTTTAAATTTTATAACCTTCTCTTTTTCATGTCAATATATGAAACATTGTAGGTTTTGAAAGTTCTCTCAGCTTCACCTTCAGCATATTCTTCTAACCCCAAAAGCAAGCTATCAAATCCTCCATCGCTCACTGGATCTGCTATATCTTTAGTTTCAGTTTTGCAGGTATGTTAACTATTCACTGCCTGTCACCTGTCGTCCATTCCTCCTTTACTTCATTTCCGTGTCTATTAATTTTGTAATACATATATGATTTCCCTTGTTCATGTGTTTTTTATCCTTTAATTGGAAAAATCATGGTTATGGTCCATGACAAGGAAATGATATTGATCGTATTAGTTATTTACAACTTTCTGTTGGCTTCATAGCAAAAGAGTACCTCTCTCTTTCTCCGTCTCTCATATTCTTCGGAGGCAAACATAGGACTAATTGCAAGTTGCAACAACATATCTACTTCCAGATAACTGTCCAAGAGCATCCTACTTTTGTTTATCGTTACCCTTTCATATTATTTTTTACATCCTCTTTCGCCTGTGGCCGGTGACTTTTCTCAAAATCCTGCTGTACCTATTGCTATTGGAATGGACTTTAATGCTTGATATTCAGTGTCACAATATAGCTCCCTAGTGTCTGGTTCCTGATGTTTCCATTCATAAACATTACTAAGCCAGTAACGTTCTTTGGGTGGACTGGTTAGTAAATGAAATCTATTTCCTTTGATGCTTTAGTGATTGAATGTGAGTGCATCTATTGTACACTTTGTATTTTCTGTAACGGTTTTCTTGTGTTTGTCTCACAGGCAAGAAACAATGCTCGGGTTTTGATATCTGGTTCATTAAGTTTGTTCAGTGATAGGTATTTGATATTTGCCAGCTAAATGACGTTTTCTTAATTTTTACTGTTTCCACTCACAAGATTTGGTTTTATTTCCAGGTTTTTCAGATCTAAGGTGCAGAAGGCTGGAAGCTCAAAGAAGTAAGTGATGCTCTGATTTCTAATTCGATTTCCTTGCCATACTTGTTACAGTTACATTGATATTTTAGGACATCTCCTTTTTTAACTTTCATATAAGGTATGAACTTACACATAATCAAAGAGGAGAAAAGTGCCTTATTAGTGGAGATACAGCTTGCCTGTGGGGAGTTAACTCATAGCTATACTTCACTTTGTGAAGTGGTCTGGTTGTAGCTTAGTTCCCAAGTTAACTGGTGTATTGGATATGATGAAAATTCATTTGTTGATTGTTTATAAACTAATAAAAGGTTATAGGCTACAGTGCTTGTCGAGGAATGGATGTCCTTTACAACTCGATGATGAGCTATGATTCATGCAGGGATTAGGCTAGACATGTAGATGATAGACGTCAATAGAAATATGCATATTGGGGAAGTAAAGGGCTCACAAGCTGTTTATATGATATTTATTTTCCCTATGTAGCTGTATCATGACTAAAATATGCATTTTTGAATGGGTCTGTTGTGCATATCTCTTAATACCGCAGAATAATTTGCGGTTTGAAAGAAGAAATTTATGAGAAGCAATTTTTGTGATAACAGACATGAGAAATCGGCAAATGAGCAGTTTCTGACTGAACTTAGCAAATGGGTCTTCCATGAAAGAGGTCATCTCAAGGTGAGGCAAAAATTATTTTCTTGTAGTCAGAATATTGTAAGTTTATTTAATGAGGCCGGAACAAAATAAAGAGGAGAACAGTAAAAGAGAAGTGATGGTGGGTGATTTAACTCATTGTATCGCTTCATTATAGCTATCTATAGTCTATAGTTAGCATTTTTGGGTTTCTTAAATCCTCACCTTGTTAAAACATGTTTGTCTATAGGCTGTGAATGTAAAACACCAGAGAGTTGGGGAAGCCGATGAACCTGCAATTTACAGGATCAATGATGACTTGGTAATTTTGTTTACTTACGGTGATAATAAAACTCCCAAAAAACAAAAAGAGCAAAGAAACTAAAGACTTCGGCATCTGACACTGCAATTGCAATTTGAAGGAATATTCGGTCGAGATTTATGAATGGCGTGGACAACGTTGGGAACCATATGTTGCTGATGATCTCCAAGTGCAGTTTTACATGATGAGTCCCTATGTTCTGAAAACCTTGTCGACCGATCAGAAGGTAATGCACTTTATTCACTGCAGATTTTTCGTAAATATCCCAGCTTAATTTTCTTTTTGTGTGTCAGGGTCGTTATTTTACTGAGTTTAGGGTTCCAGATGTTTATGGGGTTTTCCAGTTCAAAGTTGAGTACAAGAGACTTGGCTACACAAGTTTGTCTCTCTCAAAGCAGGTAATTAAATGTTCCTATAAATGGTGTCGATGCATCTCTAACTTGTTAAAAAGAAGATGTTACAATTAAACGAAGTTTTGTATGGATTTATGCTTCAGCTCGATGGAGGACATCATGTACTTCAGAAATTTGAATCTGATAATATAGTATCGAAGCTTCATAATTGATTGAAAATTTGTGGGTACATTAATAAAATTTGAATTAAGTCTGATTAGAAATTTTCAATTTCAATTTACCGCAGTTATTCTTGTAAAACTTATTAGTCCAATTAGGTATTAGGATAGGTATTTGAATGGTGAGAAACTGAGAATAAAGAAAAGAACATAAATATAGTATCTACCATTGAACGACCGGCTACTAACGTTTTTACACCTGGAATGGCATACACTTCAACTTCGAGAAAGGATGATAAGCCTAAAGTACCCCAAACTTTGTATTGTGACAAAATGTGATATTTTATTTATTTATTTTAATTCTTGCTTTTTATGAGTGAGTCAGGTTTTATGTTTTAGTGTAATGTTATTTTATCCACTGCTTCAATGGAAACTTGGATATTGAATTGCAGATCCCTGTTCGACCATTTAGACACAATGAATACGAAAGATTTATACCAGCAGCTTATCCCTACTATGGAGCAGCATTTTCTATGGTAACTCTTTTGTTCTCTGGAATGGGCCTCTGTTACATTATACATTCACTCACACGCACGCACAATGAATGCAAAAGATATGTATACACAACAAGCGTCTTAAACAAGATCCCTTGCCATCCAAACTGCCCTTTTCTTATATTTACTTCTATAAATATTCTGGATGTCATCTTTCCAACTCTCGTTTAATGGCGTGAGGAGCATCTCAGCATTCATGGCCGAGTCGTTAGTGTTTAGCTTCTGTATTTCAATTTACACCGGTGGCATAAGCTATTTGTACATAATTTATTGGAGTATGATTTTAGCAGCGTTCTGATAACAAGATCTTCTCGGTATTGTGATGCAGATGACAGGTTTCTTCGTCTTTACGGCAGTCCACCTGTATAACAAGTAGGTGTAGAACAATTGTAGGGGAAGATGTACGGCGATGACTAAGAGCTGATTAGGAACGGAAATTTTGATTAGGCAATAGCATTACGCAGACTTGTCTATATTATAAATGCATTATATTATTAAGTGGTTCATTTCCTTTTTTTTCTCTTTTCCGAAAGAGCATGATTCATTAAACAATGTAAAGTATTATATTGGCAGCAGCCGTGAACATCTTGCCAGCAGCCACCGAGGCAGCCTCAGAGGAGAAACCGAGTGGTACATTCGACCAAGGCTTCGCAAGGAAAAAGTTTCGTACCCGCTGCGGGAAAAAAACCCCAACCTAAACTTGCGGTCAGAACCGCCAAACCAGGTGAGAGTAACCAGATCCGAAACACCTTCACATAATCTTGCATGTACATCCAAATAGAAAGGTTTTTTTAGCCAAAATGATCCTTGAGATTTGCATAACATATCATTTTGGTCCCTAAGATTGAAAATCAGTAGAAATGGTCCTTAAAATTGTTTACCATCCATTATTTAGATAATTACGTTAAAAACTTCGTTAAGTGTTCCTCTTGGCCGAAAGTTTAAACAATTTTCAAAACTTTGTAACTTAATTGTTTTTTAATCAAATGAAACCCATAATATATCAAAAGGAAGATAGGAAAGTGTAAAGCAAGATTATACCTATTTGAAAGCCCAATGGTTGCAGGAGATGTCCGTTCGGAAAATAGTCTGAAAGTTGACTGGTTCGCGGGAAAACTGGAAAACTTGCGGGAAACTAGGTAAACTTTAAACGTTCATAACTTCTTCAACACTTAACGAAATCGAGTGATTTAAAAACAAAAATCATACTTCTCAACGAGACGAAGAGAAAGGTACCTTTCTTGATGACTAAATCGCCGTGGTTTGATCAGAAAAAGGCTCGAAAGTGGTTGTCTTGGTCTTAAGTTAGCCACTTTCGAGCAGTTTTCCGGCCAAACCACGGCAAATTAGTCGTCGAGAAAGGTACAATTCTCTTCGTCTCGTTCAGAAGTATAATTTTTGACTTTGAATCACTCGATTTTGTTTAGTATTGAATAAGTTATGAACGTTTAAAGTTTATTCAGTTTCCGTGAGTTTTCTAGTTTTCCCATGAACCAGTCAACTTTCAAGTTATTTTTCAGCCATCTCAAGCAAACATTGCACTTCCAAATAGGTATAATCTTGTTATACACTTTCCTATCTTCATTTTGATATATTATGGGTCGAATTTGGCTAAGAAACGATTGAGTTACGAAGCTGTGAAAATTGCCCAAACTTCTGACCAAGAGCTCCGGGACACTTCACGGAGTTTTTAACGGAAAGACCAAAATAATGGATGGTGGACAATCTCAGAGACCATTTCTATTGATTTTCAATCTCAGGGATCAAACTGATGTGTTGTGCAAATCTCAGGGACTATTTTGTCTATAAAGCCAAATAGAAATACAAAAGAAAGAAAAAAAAATGAAGCCAAGGGGTATGTAAAATAACCTTGCTTTGGAAAAAGCTGCAACACGCTTGGCCTCGTAATTCCAGCATGCAGGTCGGGCAAGGAGCAGTGCGAGGATGATCCAAATTTGACGGCGATCGGTGGTGTCCTATTCTTATAACAAAGCAAAGGTTTAGGGGGGATGAACTGTGGGGTGGAGAGGTAAAGGATGGATATGGAGGAACATGAAACAATAGGTTTAAAAGAGGAATGAGGATTCTCTCCAGATCTTCTTTGTGAGGATTAGGGTCTTTTAATTGTGTCAGTTCATTGTATATCGTATGGTCATAAATCATTCTAAATTTTTTTATTTAAAATTGAACACAAACAGTATTTGATGAAAACTGATCGTACGATATACGATGAATAAACACAATTAAAGGATTCTCGGGATCCTCACAAAGAGAATCCAGAGAGGATGCTCGTCCTTAAAAGAGGGCGGTTTGTAGATAGGGGAGGGTGAAATTAAACAAGGTGAAAAAATTAAAAACAAACAAGAAACGCTGGGAAATCGATGATAACCATTCGGAAAGCAAGTCATCAACTCTCAAAACGATAGCAAAACATTCGGAAAGCAAAGCATGTTTGTGCAACAAAAGGGTATCCCTTACAATATTTATCATAAAACAAGTTGAATAAATTTGAATTCATTAAACGTGAGTGAAACTTTCATACTAGAACATGTGATATCATGCTTCAAATGAGTGGACTTCATTAGATTATTATTCGACTCTTGATAACAAGATTAGTCCACTCTTGCACATATATGTGTGTGTTATGGTATAAAATAACAAAGGTCCTTCAAGTTAATGAACGAAAGAAAGTGATGAATGATGATATTCTAGTGTGGTTAAGTCCATACTAAGTGTATAGATTCTAACAAACAACCAATTAAAACATGAAATCTAATATGGACATTTAGTTAAATATTTATTAATATTTGCGGTGCGGTTTTCAAAAGCCAAAACTAAAACCAAACCGTTTTTTATGTTGCGGTTTGGTTTCAAGACCAAAACAATTTCAAAACCGCAACACCAAACCTTTCGGTGCGGTTCGATTTTGTTCGTGTTTTGGTTTTAGTTTTTGGTTCTAAGTGCCCACCCCTAGTTTCCACATATGCTTCCCTTTATTCTTTATAAAATTGATTGCACACGCACAATGTGTGTGGCCCAGTTGCTAGTTGACTATCAGAAAAGGCTCGAAAGGTTTATACATTTTCAAGTTACTCTTAAAACACAAACGTCCATAAAATTAAAGAATATGATTAACATTTAACTGTCCTCACTTACGGTCGTTTAACAAGATACAATTAAGTTTACAAGTTACTTTGAGTTTAAGTTACAATTCCTTAAGAGGAAAATGTAGTAATGATCTTTTAATTTTAACTCAATTAGAACAATGTTCTTTATCTAAAATCTATAACTATTGGTCCCTTAACTTATTAAAATGTGTAGGTATAATCTTTTTCGTCAACTCCCTTAAAACTTCTGTCAAAATGACCCACGTGCCACACACATGAGGCTGAATCAAGGGGCAAATATAGAAAACCAAATGAAAAAAATTGTAACAAATGTCCCTCAACTTTAACCCAATTGGAGAAGTAGTCTTTCAACTTTAACCCAATTGAAGCATTAATGTTCCCTCAACTTTAATCTAATTATAGCAATGGTCCTTTCAACATATGTCATTTTGACGAAATTTTGGTTGAGTTGACGAAAAGAATCATAACTATATGTTTTGATGAGTTGAGGGACCAATGATCATGAATTATTAGTTGAGAGACCATTCTTTCAATTGGGTTAAAGTTAGGGAAGTGATATTAGCACTCTAAAAATCTCATTCTACACTCCTCACAAGTGTATTTTTCTTTCCTAATATAGAAAGTTTGGAGTGTAGAATGAGATTTTTAGAGTGCTAATAATAATTCCCTACAGTTAAGGTACCATTGCTACAATTTTATCTTTCCTTAGTAATAATAATTTAAGTCATTCCAAAATGTATCATAACGTAAAAGTTAGGCTTCTTTTTTCTACACCCCTTAAAAACTTCACTTTAATCTCATTTTTTCCTTTGAAATTCAAATTTCACTTTAGCCTCCGATATTCAATTTTTGCTTCACTTTGCTATTTTTCGTCAACTCTGTCAATAAATCTAGAAAGATTATATTCATACCCCAAATTACTTCTTCTACACTTTTTTAATTTTTTAAATATTTTCTACACACCACTAACACTTAATAGAAAAATATTAAAAAATTAAAAAAATGTGAGAGAAGTAATTTAAGATGTGAATATAATCTTGCTAAATCTAATAACCCTCTATGTGACATGAACGGGATGCACTTAATTGCTCAAAGGGCTCCTATATCATTGCCACGTCATGATAGGAGCATATTTAGGCGACTTACTTAGCTTGTTTTCGTGCATCTATGTTGTTAATTCATAGTTGTTTTAGTAGTTTAAGCCATTTTCGTGTGTTTTTAGGTTCATATGGCTAAGGAAGCAAAAAGATGCATTTTGGAGCATTTTGGAGCAAAATTGGGCTTGGAATGGATAGCATATGTTTGGAGCCAAATTGTTGGACGAATTTGAAAGCCTTGTATGCAGTTTGGACATAAAACAAAGGGCCTAGCCCAATCAAACAATCCTTTGAGCCATGCAAAACCTCTAGCCCAATCAACAAGCCTTAGCCACATGCATTCACATGCATCACAACCCCAAAACCATCAAGAAACACCCATTCACACACACATGCACTCACATGCATTCACATGCATTTCCACCTTCCTACTTCATCATTTCACCACATTCTCCCTCTTTAACTCACATGCACCCAAACAAAGCCAACCTAGCTAACCCTACATGCATTATTTATTCACTCTTCATCATTGCATTCATCACCAATGCATTCCCCCTAATTCCATCCATCATCCCCCCTTTAAGTTATGATTTTATTTCCTAACCCTACATGCATTATTTATTAACTCTTCATCATGCATCCACATTCATTCCAATACACAACACACCACAAACACTTCCATTCCCTCTCCTAGCCGTGGCTTCCCATCTCTCCCTTATAATCCAAACACCAAACCATCTTCCATTTCCATCACTCCCCACTCCATTCCACACTTCCATCCCCCCAACCAACTATCCCTAGACCTTATGCTACAACGAAGAGGAAGATAAGAGGGCCTAAACGTTCATACAATTCAAGTTTGAGTTGTTGGAATTTTTAGGCATTTCTTTGATTTCAATGTTTAATTTCAATTCTCTTTGTTTTGTACGTATGAGGAACTAAACCCCCCTTAGCTAGGGGGTGATTCGAAATATATGTTTATGCTTGCAATATGATTTGATTACTTTTAATTACGTTTCATAAGTTGTGAATTCAATTTGTTTAACTATTTGATTGATATCCTATTTATGTATGTTGATTAAGAATGAACGCTTAATTTTCATGCATGAATTTGACGCTAGAATATAAGTGAGTTTCACGTAATAGTTATGAACTTATATTCACAAGTAGTGGAGGTTGCTTATAAACAATCGCGTTAAACATATTCTTGGCATAAGTTTTATGCAATCATAGTAACGAATGCCTCGTCAACACTTATAGTTTTCATGTTGCTTGATGATTCTTGCTTGTATCTCTATTATGCAATTCATGTAGGGAACTTGTGAGGAATGCTTTGGGTTGTCGTATGCAATCATCCAACTCATTAACTTAAGGAAAACTTGACGGTTAATTTAAGCGGACCTAATTAACCCGGAGCGTTAAGAATTCATGGTTTATTGAAATGCAATTAGAAATCTTTTTATTATGCAAGTGTAACATGTGTGGAGATGAACCCCTTAGCTAGCTTCTCATCCATTCATTTCCGTCAAATCCGTATTTACAATTTGTTTTCTTTGCACTCTATCCATTTTAGTTTAATCTCGTCCAAACCTAAATTTCCCCCCCCCCCCCATATTTTGTTTAAGTCTTAGTCTTTCTTACTTTTAGTTTTGTATTCTTCGCATTAATTAGTGTTTTAAACTTGTTTTTACGTTTTTGAAGTCAAATCCAAGAGATTAACAATCCCTCCTAATCCCCGGTCCAGAACAATCCCTACTTACGTACTTACTACAATTGACAAAAAGAGGGTTTAATTTGTGCGCGTATAATTCTCGCATCAAATTTTGGCGCCGTTGCCGGGGATTAGCAACTTTGCTAATCCCTTGGATTGTTTTATTTTCGTTTGTTTTTATTTTTCCTGATTCTTAAATTTGTTTTGTTTCTTGTTTTAGGTACTAGTTCATGACTCGGAGTTCTCATCCGATTCGTGAACATATCCTGGAGTGATTGGGTTCTTCGTCCGGCTGCAAGACGTAAAAGAAAGCGCTACTTGGGAGGCAACCCAATACAGTAAATAAAACAAAGCTTGTTCATTGATTTTTCGATAAATTACAATTGTATCTAAACATGGCAGAAAGATGGAGTCTTCACAAAGGTTGTGTACGTGAGGCCCCACTACGTGGCAACACTCTCGGAGCAGAAGGCATCGGAAAAGGAGGCATCGGAACAGGAGGTCTCGGAGCAGAAGGCATTGGAGCAAGAGGCATCGGAGCGGAAGGCATCGGAGCGGGAGGCGCCGAAGATAGATCATTCAAGGCCCCAAACCTTGGTGGAACGCTGGATGACCCAGGAAAGAGGTGCCTCTGGAAGAAAGCCGCAAGCTTTTGACGGTCATCAAGCTCATCAAGCTTCCTCTTCATGCCTGACGAATAATTGTTGGCAAGCACGTGCAAACTTCGGTTCTCGTACTTAAGCTGTTTGATCTCCTGCTTAAGACTCTCCACCTCCGCCATCAAGGATTCAACCTGACGGGAGCGAGCAAGAAGGCGTTGGCCCATGTTGGACACAAAGCCAGCGCACTGAACACTCAGAGCTAGGGATTCTTGAACGGCCAACTCATCGGACCGTCCTGAAAGCAGCTGACTGTCTTTGGGAGTGAGGAGGTTCCGAGCCACTATTGTAGCCGTTGTTGGATCCGTCATCACAGAGTCCTCATCTGTAAGAGGGCCATGAGAAGATAAGAAAGACGGGCACCATACCTTATCCTGACGAGGCGCGACAGGGTCACTGCTTAGACTCAAATCTAAGCAAATGTTTGATGGGTTGGATGAGCTAGCCATTGTTCAAGAAGTTAAAAGAGAAGGGTTGGATGGAGGAAAATCTCGACGGGCCGAAGATGATTTTTGGGAAGTCTTCAAAGTGTGCAGATAGAGGTGATCGATCACCTTTATTAAAGGATAGGCGACACAATCACCAATTCAGAATTGAAGAGACACCGCTCTTCAAAACCGGAATTTCCGGCGTAAAGATCTCCAGCTCGTTAGACGCAATCCCGGCTTTTCAGAAAGCGTGTGTAACTTTGTCAAAAGCTCCCAGCTTTTCAGAAGACGCGTGGAAGGCGAGAAATCAGCTGCAAACTTTAGCCGACAAACGTGGGTGACAAAGCCGAAAGCTCCCAGCTTTCCAGAAAACGAGTGCAACTTTGTCAAAAGCTCCCAGCTTTTCAGAAGACGCGTGCCACTTTGTCAAAAGCTCCCGGCTTTTCAGAAGACGCGTGGAAGACATTGCCGCATCCGCACTGCCATTTGCCATTATAATTCCTATATACATCAACATTCATGGCAAGGCATACACCCAGAAGCGCATAACTTTCCTTCTCGGCCGAGAATGTAAATGCAACCAACCCTCTCAAACATGCTCAATTTTCTCCTTCTCTTGAGAACACACTTTCAACCATGGATGTATCCCCCAAAGAAGATACCAAATGCCTGGAGTACAATGGAGGCAAGAGGAAACGGTGGATCGAAGCATGTGGATTCATTCGCTGCCTCTTCGAAAGCAAAGGTATCTCATATCATCAAGGGCGAAAGCAAAGGTATCTCATATCATGCTCTTTCCCTGTCTTTTCCTTTGTCCTTGATATTACTTGTATGGCAAAGTGAAAGAAGCAATCAGCCGGCACTTGGAGTCTATCTGGACTCTATTCCCTGGTTGCTTACCTAGCTTTGCTGAGCTATCCTCTAACCCTCTTCAGTATGAATTGGAGAGATTGAACAAAGAAACAGATAAGAGGAGGAAGCTTAGACCTTCGGGGGAGACCAAAAGAATCCTGCTGCCCAGTTCAAGAGTAGCACAAAGGAAAATCAACGATCGGAGGAAACCAAAGAATCTCCAGCTCAGTTCAAGAGTAGCCTGTGGAAAAACTCAAGATGAAGCCTCACTGCAATCACCAAGGAGAAGATGGAACGAACACTCCATAACCAGATTTGCATCTCTAAACTCTTCTCTTTGTTAGATACAGTATGCCATGTTTAGTATGTTTAATTGCTGTTTATATGTTTGCTTGTGTTTAGTGTGGTTTTTAACATTGAGGAAAATGTTTGATTTAAGTGTGGGGGAGATACTAAAGTGTTTTGATGCAAATTCGTAGGGTTTTATCCACCATAACTTCAAATGTTGTTTCTTGCTGTTTTTAAGTGTGTTTAGTGTGTTTTGACTTAAAAATTCGAAAATCACATAAAAATTTGAAAAACATGTTTTGAAAAGCCTAAAAAGAGTGTTTTGAGTTGTTTTTGTGTCGTAGGTCACCTTCCAACACAATGATAAAGATTTGGTTTCTAATTGCATGACTGTTAAAAAGAGTTATAAACATAGAGAAAAGTTTGATTTACTCTTGGTATATGCTTGGTTATGGTTATAATGTATGACTTCACATGCAATCATAAAAGAAAAATTCGTTTTTGTAACATGCCTGAAGGAAGGAACTCAAACAAACGCTACAGCCCTGAAAGACTTGAGCCTATGACGTTCTTTGGAGAGTTAAAATCTGTGCATTATTGTTTTCTAAAGTCGTTGCATGATCTCATTATTCTTTGCTTGGTTACTACTTAGAAGGCGTTTCATCATATAGTTCCAAATGCTAGAACTCATGCCCATTTCATTCAAAGCATATTATTGATTTGCATAACATATATCAAGATGAAGTTGTGTAGTTGCCACCATAGCCAAATAGCCTCCCTTCCCATATTTCGTATATGTTGTAAGTTTTACCCCCGTTGAGTTTTGTTTAGCCTTTATTCTTTGTTAACCCACAGAACCCCTTACCTAGCCTAGAGTAGGACTTTTCTATACCCTTGTTCTTAAAGTATAGTAAGCATGACTTAAGTGAATTCCTTTTGAGTACATTATGCAAGAAAATGAGTGTGGGGGAGTAAAAGTTTGTTCTTACGTTTATATGTATGTTTTGAGATTCAAAAGAAAAAGAAAGAAAAAAAAAAAAAAAAGAGTTGAAAAGTATTGTTGGTTGAAGTAAGGGCCCAAAACAATAAATTAGGCCCTAAGAGTTGTTGAATCTCCCCCTTATGTCTAAAAGTTGATTTCTGCATGCCAAGTGAATTCTAAGCCTTAATTTCATTACTTTGCTTGCTATTGTTTAAAGAACTTTTGTTTATCCTTACCTTTCCTTGTGAGCCAATATCCCAAGCCCCGTTACAACCCTTGACTTCTATCTTGAGTGTTGTGCATTTCAATTGTGGAGTTTGAATTTGGTATGAGCATATGGTGTCACTGGTTCTCGCGTCTAAGTAGTAGTATTCCATTCATGAGATCATATCTAAACATGCTTATTAACTCCAGAAATTGCGTTCTTTGTGATACATATATGTGAGTGTTCGTTTTCATGTTTACATCAATCTTCTCACATATGACTAGATTAGGGTGAGTAGTCAGAAAATCTGAGTAAAAATTGAGTGCATATCTTGTGAGGAATTGAGCAAATTCTCTAAGGCATGTTACTACATTCAAAACATGGTTTTAAATGCTTAATTGTGAAATAGTATGTGGTGACTATGATTAAGAATGTACTTAAGTGTGAAGATGACTAAAATCTGTGGGAATGATGATTTTTAACATGTCATGTGCATTGGAAATCCCTAAGACGGTTGTTGGAAGGTTTAGGTTGTGTTTTACTTGTTTAGTGTCGTTTTGTTTGTTTGTTATTATTTTGTTTTGCTCGAGGACTAGCAAAAGCTAAGTGTGGGGGAATTTGATAGGAGCATATTTAGGCGACTTACTTAGCTTGTTTTCGTGCATCTATGTTGTTAATTCATAGTTGTTTTAGTAGTTTAAGCCATTTTCGTGTGTTTTTAGGTTCATATGGCTAAGGAAGCAAAAAGATGCATTTTGGAGCATTTTGGAGCAAAATTGGGCTTGGAATGGATAGCATATGTTTGGAGCCAAATTGTTGGACGAATTTGAAAGCCTTGTATGCAGTTTGGACATAAAACAAAGGGCCTAGCCCAATCAAACAATCCTTTGAGCCATGCAAAACCTCTAGCCCAATCAACAAGCCTTAGCCACATGCATTCACATGCATCACAACCCCAAAACCATCAAGAAACACCCATTCACACACACATGCACTCACATGCATTCACATGCATTTCCACCTTCCTACTTCATCATTTCACCACATTCTCCCTCTTTAACTCACATGCACCCAAACAAAGCCAACCTAGCTAACCCTACATGCATTATTTATTCACTCTTCATCATTGCATTCATCACCAATGCATTCCCCCTAATTCCATCCATCATCCCCCCTTTAAGTTATGATTTTATTTCCTAACCCTACATGCATTATTTATTAACTCTTCATCATGCATCCACATTCATTCCAATACACAACACACCACAAACACTTCCATTCCCTCTCCTAGCCGTGGCTTCCCATCTCTCCCTTATAATCCAAACACCAAACCATCTTCCATTTCCATCACTCCCCACTCCATTCCACACTTCCATCCCCCCAACCAACTATCCCTAGACCTTATGCTACAACGAAGAGGAAGATAAGAGGGCCTAAACGTTCATACAATTCAAGTTTGAGTTGTTGGAATTTTTAGGCATTTCTTTGATTTCAATGTTTAATTTCAATTCTCTTTGTTTTGTACGTATGAGGAACTAAACCCCCCTTAGCTAGGGGGTGATTCGAAATATATGTTTATGCTTGCAATATGATTTGATTACTTTTAATTACGTTTCATAAGTTGTGAATTCAATTTGTTTAACTATTTGATTGATATCCTATTTATGTATGTTTATTAAGAATGAACGCTTAATTTTCATGCATGAATTTGACGCTAGAATATAAGTGAGTTTCACGTAATAGTTATGAACTTATATTCACAAGTAGTGGAGGTTGCTTATAAACAATCGCGTTAAACATATTCTTGGCATAAGTTTCATGCAATCATAGTAATGAATGCCTCGTCAACACTTATAGTTTTCATGTTGCTTGATGATTCTTGCTTGTATCTCTATTATGCAATTCATGTAGGGAACTTGTGAGGAATGCTTTGGGTTGTCGTATGCAATCATCCAACTCATTAACTTAAGGAAAACTTGACGGTTAATTTAAGCGGACCTAATTAACCCGGAGTGTTGAGAATTCATGGTTTATTGAAATGCAATTAGAAATCTTTTTATTATGCAAGTGTAACATGTGTGGAGATGAACCCCTTAGCTAGCTTCTCATCCATTCATTTCTGTCAAATCCGTATTTACAATTTGTTTTCTTTGCACTCTATCCATTTTAGTTTAATCTCGTCCAAACCTAAATTCCCCCCCCCCCCCCATATTTTGTTTAAGTCTTAGTCTTTCTTACTTTTAGTTTTGTATTCTTCGCTTTAATTAGTGTTTTAAACTTGTTTTTACGTTTTTGAAGTCAAATCCAAGAGATTAACAATCCCTCCTAATCCCCGGTCCAGAACGATCCCTACTTACGTACTTACTACAATTGACAAAAAGAGGGTTTAATTTGTGCGCGTATAATTCTCGCATCACGTCACTTATCAAGTAGGCAATCAGTAAGGGGTCTACTCTCGTGGTGGAAGGGAATGAACCCAAACTCGAAACTAAGGCCGACCCGAATCTGAAATCGGCCAAGTCTCCGGGCACGAACGGTATAGTTGAGGTGCCTCAACCAGCTGCTGCCAACATCAACGTCTTCGAGTTCGGGTCCGTTGCAGCTTCCGCCGATAAAGTCTCTTCGGGTCAGTCAGAGCTTCCGCAGATAAAGTCACTCTCCCCGGACACCCCATCTCCGAAGACCTAGAGCCCTGACGTTGTCAGATCCTCCCCACCAGTGGCTCCGTCGCATGGTGTTCCAGCACTTGCCACCTTTTGTGAGCTTTAGTTATATTACTAGAAATTACTACCTGCGCGTTGCCGCGAGATTAAAAATTGTAAGAAAGATTATGTTTTAAAGATATAAAAGATTTTGTCATAGAATATTAATATTACATTGAAAAAATCCTTAACGGATATAGTCCACATATAAAAAAAATCCTTGAACTTTTGCCTCTACATAAGAAAAAAAAAAACAAAATAGATCAAGAAAGCAGCTTAGGCAAGGGAAGAAAATGGAAGTTGTTCCCTTGAGCACCTTAAGTTTCCCTCCAGTACCCTTGATTGTCAAGAAAGCAGCCTAGGCAAGGAAAGATATGAAATATTAAAATACATGCAACTATTTATTCATCAAGTTTATACTATATATAAAAAAAAGGATACAGTATGGATACCTAGTCTTTTTTTGGTAGAAAAAGAATCTTGTTTTATACTAGTTGGAAAGGACATTTTTTTCAGTGATTTAAAAGTCTCTTATTTAGATCACCGCAATCTAATATTTAGTTGATGATGTTGCTTATTGTAGATGTAAATATTGAGATTTTATGGAATAATTGAACAATCAATCTAAAAACCAAGTTAACACCCATAGACTTATCCCCTATATTCTCAAGAGGACCTAATTCACTTCTTAATTGTACCTAACATGTATAACACTTAACACTTCACTGTAGCTTAATAGAACAATATAGAAAATGGTAGAAATCAAACATTATTTTTGAAAGCCTAAACTAATACAAATTAGGAGACAGGAAATTAAAGTAATTGGTAGATTGAAGACTAACCAGGTTGAGAGTAGAGCTTGATTTGTTCACTTCACAAAAAGTCATAGAAAGCATGACTTTACACTCGGATTAGTCTTTGAACAATGAATAGGTAAGGAAAAGAGTGGTCTATTTTCCAATTGAATAGATACTTATGAAAGAAAAGAGAGAACCACAATGCATATTCCAGTACTCATAAGCAATAATTTGGGAATTTTCCGACAACATACACTAAAAGTAGGATAGCCAAGGAAAACAATAAGCAACAATTATCTTTGTTAACAAAGAAAAAGAATGCAAGTGCATCTGTTTGAAAGATCACATGGCAACACAAAAGAATTATTGAAAACATAAGAAGATTCAAGAGATAGATCGATGCATGGCAACGACATAAATACAAATTTTGGGAAACAATTGTCTGGTCAAGGAACAATTCCATTAACAACTCAGTATGAAATATGGACAAAGATTGAGACATTACTCACATAAAGTTATTCAGGATCACCACTTGTGCCAGCAACAAAGGCTGAGGTCAATGAGATAATCAACAACCTTCCCACACTGCAAATGAATATGTTAAAAAGAAGCATGCTTAGGAAGAGTTGGAAAATCCTATATGCAGAAACGTGAAAAAGAACAAATCAAAGATGTACTTACACCACAATTCATGATCATCATCCACAATTTCCAAAGCAAACATGCAATCAAACAGATACCTTTCTATTTTTCATCTCTCTCCCTGTTATTTGTATTGTGATAAGGTTTATGATAAACAATGATTTTACCAAAATTTAATAATAAACATCACAGTAGAAGTTTAACATGAGAGAAAGAGTCAATCTCTACCATTCCCTTGCATGCTTGATCTCTACATAAATTTAATCTAAATTTACCAGTATTAACAGAATCAATAACTGAATAATATTTTTACATCATTAATTAGTAGAAAACAATACATAAATACAACCCAACAAAATAAACATAATGCATTCATTGCTGAAACAGGGAGCCAACCTCCATGATGCTGTTGTGCAAGATCCAGCAGAGGAATCACTGCAGAATGTTTGTAGTTGGATGGATGATGGGATAGTATCTCTTTCACCTAAAACTGAAAAAGTGACACCTTTTAGAACTCAAAAACATAAAAAGAATCTTGCAAGTGCCAAACAATGGATATAATCAATGCTCGTGGTCTGACAGCTCAATTCAAGAACTTAGATAACATCATCATCATATGAATCAGTAAGAAAACTTTCTAAAATGCGATAAATAACTTGGGCAAATTTAAACCTTATAGGACAATCCAATTCTAGTAACTCAACTTAGCAACGTCCCCTACGCTCTAGTTATGCATAAATTCAAAACTGAGCATGTTTGAATTAAGGGTGCTCAGAAAATCCTAAATCTTTTATACACATCTTTGCTTAATTATCGGGGCTTGTAATGTTTGACGTTAATAGCTTTAGCCTAAAGCACACATTGACAACCAAATTACACAATCTTTCTTCTCTTTTTCATCTTTTTACAATTACACATCTTTCGCCAAAGTTACTGCATTGCAGCGCCATTGAATAATATGCTAATACAAATTATGACACACCCCGACCGAGATCAGGGCATGTTGGCTGTCACGTGGAAGTGACGTAACCATGTGCACAGTGCGGAAGCTAATAAATAATAATAAAAGTACGAATAAATAAAAACCAGCTATACACAAAGTACGAACATACATGTGCAAGCGTAAGTGTGAAAAACAAAGTTCAGAGCACGGAAGACCTAATGCAGTCCGGGAGAAACAACACTACATAAACACACCCAAAGGTGGTCCTACATTGGTGATAATCTGTCAGATATGCCGGGAAAATCCTCTGTGGAGCCACCACAAGTGCTAGCCAACTAAAACCTGGAGGGGCGCAAAACATAAAGCGTGAGTGGGCAAAAATCAAAGCTTTTCAAAAACCATTTCATAAACAAAGTTCTAACCCCTCGCCGTAAAACCTGTATACTTCCTAGAAAATAGAATATATATATATATATATATATATATATAAAAGTCATGCTCATAAATATGCCATGTCAAATACCTCTAAATAGAATGCAAGTGCTCAGGTAATGTCAAATCAATGCCATGTAATCTGTCAGTCGGAGTCACCTAACGTGACTTGTACGGCTGGATCTAGAGCTCAAATCTCCAACTCACTAACTATACTTGCACACGAGTCGAAACCACCTAAAGTGGTCTGTATGACAGGACTGGGTGTATAATAAGTACGCTCAAGTGCTACGATCATGTGAAGACTGGGCGAATAATCGCGGGTTACCTACGAGTCGGAACCACCTAAAGTGGTATGTACGACAGGACTGTGTACCTAACTTGGATCCAAGATGAGCGTGTGGTGCGGGAGGTGAACATCACGTGAAGGACTGTGCCCAACTCTGGGCGGGAACACTAACACTGGGGGTGCAGGTTATGAGCTCACTGTGCATCTCAAATCACTACTGAACATAAACCATAAACTATAACTCACCTGGCACTTACCTGTGTGTCCGCAGCACCAACATATATATATATATATGTATGTAACTAATAATGCATAATCAAATATGCAGACATAATGCATGGCATATAAAACATATAAATGTTCCATTTCACTTTCTGGGAAAAACACAAGTATATAGGTATATACGGAAAACCAAAAGCCCATTCACTAGTATGTAGAAGGGTCGTAACCCCCTTGCCTCGAGTGACCGTGCTCGTCCTCGGGATAGGTCTCACCTATATGCGAAACAACTATAAATACGTTAATTTTAAAGCACATAACCAACCATACAAAATAACTTCTCATACAAGGCTCAAATGGGGTGTATGAATACACCAACGTGATATACTCAACCTCACGAACATCCCCATATTTTTAAAATAATTTTCCGACGCCGCACGCGCCCCCATGCGCAGGCCAAGGCACGCCCACACGTGCCACCCACGCGCATGCACGTGCCTGGCACACTGACGGTGTCAGTTAACGCCGTCAGGAATATTCCGTTAAATCTAACTGATGCCGTTGATGCCGTTAGGAATATTCCATCCAAATTGATGGAATATTCCATCATCTTCTCCGGCCAAACTCCGGTGCCGTCGCCGGCGCCAGAAAACTGGGAAATTTTCAAAACTTCGTATCTTCTTTGTTTTTCAACCAAATTTCACAAAATTGGTACCAAAATGAAGCTTACAACAAGAGGAACAAATCCTTACCACTTTCAAGCACTAAAACCCATAGAATCTCGTCGGGAAAACACCACCAACTCCGGCCAAACCTGCAACTCACGATCCCGACATCCAAAACCTTCAAACGAACCACCCCGAGCCTCCTAAGAACCTCACCAAGCTTCCTACAAGCTTCAAATTCCCAAAAACACAAGAATTAACGTGTGCATAAACAGTGACCAAAATCGGGGATCTCGAGTTCGATGTGAAAACGAAGGTATCCTTACCTGAAATGGGTATGGTTGAACTCCTAAGGACCTCACGAGCATGAATATGTAATTTGTTTCCTCAATCTACCACGATTTCGACTTGTTTTGGTGTTGTTTGTACATATGGAGATAGGAAAGGGGGAGAGAGAGAAAGGGACAGTGATACAGGACAGGGAAGGGATGAGGGAGTGTGGGGGTGTGTATGTGGTCCAAAATCAGCCAAGCAAAATCCAAAAACAACCACACAACGAAACAACCATACTAGGGGCAAAACCGTCATTTCACCCTTACGGTACAAAAGTTCGGGACAGGCTGTCACAAATTACAATGGAAAGGGGCATTCCAAAAAAATAAAATAAAATAAACAAAGCTCTAAATCAAAACTCACATTAAATACAGAGGGCTCTCAAGGCTGCAAACAAAAGCCCCAAATCCAAAGAACCACGATTTCTTAAAGCCAAAAACAAAACCAAATTAAACACCATGACGAGGAATCCAAAGCTACAAACGAAATCCCCAAAATCACAACAACAAAATTTAAACAAAAAACCCATTAATAAATTAAAATTTAGACTCCTAAATACATACTATTTAAAGCAGAGAATTACCCACCCCAAATCGGCACCAAGAAACACTACCTTTTACTGGCCTTCAAATTTTCTTCGAATCAACACCAAAGTAACTATTTTTCAGCAACAGAAGCTCCTTGTATAAAAAGCTTATGATCAACATCTATTTGAGTCGAGCATTTCCAAGATCTGATTCAAGTTTTTCCTTATGTAGTGGAAATGCCTTACAGATAGTTTTACCCCACAATAGCGGAAGCAAATTCAGAGGTTGAATCTGTCTTGTCATATCTCTTCCTCCTCTGTTACAAGTATTTGATCCCCCTTACGCTTACAACATAGCGGGTTGCTTACTTTCTTCCGGTGCATTGAACTTGGTTTAGTAGAATATCTCATGCGTTCCTCGACTGGAGAAAGTCATTTTTGGAGGATAAACTGTGAGTCGGAAGAACGGGTTTAAAAGAAATATATATATATTAGCTTGATTTTTATGCAGGGCATTCATGGGTGGTCCGACAAAGCAGCTTTTCCGTGGGGGGTCAATCGATTACACAAATCTCTTTGTTTCAAATAGGTTATCCCATATTGGCCGGCCAATCAACGAAGATCTGAAGAATGGCCACTTTTTGAGCCTACGAAAGGAAATTCCATTCTAATCCTGCTAAGAAATATCGATTTTCAAACGGTAAGGTTTTGAGCCAATCAAGTAAGCAAGTACCTGTATCCGTCCTTGCTGTCGCAGGTGATGAAGTATTAGGCACACACGCTCAATCCGCGAGGATTCCAAGTATCTTGTTATTAATGCGTGCATTCCATTATTGTGGAAATATTCCCCCATGGCACCAATAGCAGAGCCAAAATATTTTTTTTTGGGTGGGCTAGCTAAAATTATTAGCATGTAATCATATGATATTTTTTGTGCCTACATAAAATTATATAATAATCTATATAAAAGTAAGAATATGAAGTACTAATCTGAACGAGTTTATTAATTACTTTCCAACTAATTTTACACAAATAAAACATGCGTACAAAAAAACAATAGAAAGAGGACAAATATTATCACTTTTGTTGATAACAAGTACCCAAAAGAAAAAAAGGTTAGGGGATGCCAATTCAAGTTTTGCTGTAGGTATCTGTAATGAAATGGAAATCTTTTGTTATTATCAAAATCGATATTGTCATCGAGTCCTTTTTATTAGTTACAAATACAAGAACCATGAAACATGGACTATTCTCAAAATCTTTAACCCTAATAGACAAATTCAAGGACTTAAAAAAAATTAACCTAACAATTGAATCAAGAAATAAGTTAAATGAAGAGATGAAGAACATACCTAGTGTTGAATTTCATTAGAAAATAATTTGATGGTGATTCATAGTTGTTCTTTTCTTGGGAAAGCAATGCAGCTTTGTGGAATATGGTAGATGGTTTTTTTTTGTTTTGAATGAATAGGGTAAAAAGCATGGGGAGTAGGAGAAACCTAATTATGTATTAATTTATCATTTTTACTTTTAGCGTAAAAATAATAAAATAATATATAAGGTAATAAAAGTATTATTTATTAATTAAGAAACACATTAACTAATAGTTGTGGCTTGATTTGGGTGGGCTATGATACCTACAATGAGCAACAACAAGCTTATATAGAAACTATTATAGCTGCAGTTTGTTAAAATCCTCCCTCAGCTACAGCCCATTGTAGCCATGGGTGTAGCTTCGCCAGTGCATGGCACACCCAGAATATGGGGCCAGAAATTGCAGAGGAGCTGGTTTCTATTTTTCCAGAAAAAGATCTACATAAATTTTGACTGATTTCATCGTTTTTAGCAAGAAAAAGAGAGACAGAGACAGAGAACTCGAGATCGGAGAGGCATAAAACGTCAGGTTTGAGAGCAAGAAAAGCTTTTGCGAGAATCAGTTTGGATTTTCCCAAGAATTCATCATAATCAAACTACAGAAATTTAATCACAACCAACATGCCGAACACAACAGATCAAACATTCATGCAAAGAAAATTTGATTAGACACTTTCTTGCGGAATGCCAGTGGTTCGGAGCCTGAGAAAGAGCTCGAGAAATCTGTGGAAGCAAAAATGGGAGCCTGCCTTTCCATCTTTCCTCCCTACTGCGATGAGCAACACGTGTATCGGAGGAAGAAAATTCAACAAAAAGGCACACTGATGATAGACACATGGCCAATAAAGAAAGAAGCGGAAGCCGAAAGAAAGATTGAGAAAAATGAACAAAACCAGGGGGTTAAATGATGAGTGACATGTGGCGAAGATAGGCAAAACCAAATTTTTGTTGTACCAGGCAAACAACAAAACATGGAAGTGAGAGGAAAGGAAGGGTATTTCTGCCATTTACTGTTCACAAACGGTGAAAAACAGTGTCTGAGGAATTGAGTTTTAGTATATAGATAATGTGTGATTTTCGAAGTTAGGGTTTGTTTTAGAGTCATGGGGTTTAGGTGTAGTCAGTGTTTGTGAGTAAGTTTATGGCTAGGTAGACTAAATTCATAAAATAAATGATGTGTCACCAATAAGAAATAAGCACGTTAATTAACATTTAAGTAATAATCTAATCATCAACTTTTATGTCATTTACAATGTGTTTCGATGAGGAAATTTAAGATTACAAAGGAATTTCAAAATGACAGAAATAGAAATGATGAAATTTTATTTTCTAGAATTTGTGAATTTTATTGTTTGGTTAACTTAAAAGAATAATGACAGAAATAGATATGAATTTTTTTTTTAAAAAAACTCTCACTCATAGAAATTTAGAAATAACACTTATTTCTATGAAATTTAAACTAGGGAATTGGAGGCCCCGAATTCCAAAGTTTATTTTTTTTACGCTGCAGAAATTCTGAATTTCTATGTTTATGAATCAAAACAAGAGAATTGGTGCATGTCAATTTATAATTTCCGACTTTTGTCAAAATTCCAAGTTTATTTTCCTCATCTAAATATAGTGTTAGTTTTACAAATTTTAGTTTATAAATTTAGTCTTCCTAGTATTACCCTTGAAATTAATATGGATAATTTAAGGGAATCTGACACACCCCGACCGAGATCAGGGCGTGCTGGCCGTCACACGGAGGTGACGTAACCATGTGCACGTGCAGGAAGCTAAATAAAGTAAGGTAAATGTACGAATAAATTAAAATCTAGCATACAAAGTACTAAGACAAGTACTAGCGTAAGTGGGACGCAAAGTTCAGAGCAAGACTACAGCAGTCCAAAGAGAATAATACGACAATAATACACCCGAAGGTGACCCTACATTGGTGAGTATCTGTCAGAAATGCCGGGACGCCCTCTGGGAAGACCACCACAACTGCTAAGCAACTAGAACCTGGAGGGGCGCAAAACAAAAGCGTGAGTGGGCAAAAACAAAGCTCTTTGAAAACCATTTCATAAAAGACATTATAACCCCTCGCCGTAAAACCTGTATACTTCCCAGAAAATAAACGTATGTACGTATACATATATATGCTATAACATGTTCCAAGGTATGCCAATCATACATAGTAATGCCACATCGAATTCTCATAATATAATGTAACGCTCAGGCACAACTCATATCAATAACATATAATCTAGCAGCCGGGAGTCACCTAACGTGACCTGTACGGCTAAATCTAGAGCTCAAATCACAATCTCAATCACTAACACTGACCTGACCACGATGTCGACCACTACAGTGGTCTGTACGACAAGGACTGGGTGTGGTGTATATATATACGCTAAAGTGCTACGATCACGTGAAGGCTGGGCGAATAATCGCGGGTCACCTACGAGTCGGAACCACCTAATGTGGTCTGTACGACAGGGCTGGGCACCTAGCTTGGATCCAAGCTGAGCATAAGGTGCGGTGAGGTGAACATCACGTGAAGGACTGGGCCCTGCTCAGGGTGGGAGCACTCACACGGAGGGTGCAGGTTATGAGCTCGTTAATCATCTCAAACTACAGCTGAATGTAAATACGAATAACCTTTACCTGGCACTTACCTGTGCATCCACCGCGCCCAATACACATAAATATAAATGCATGCCACTACTAATGCATGTAATGATGCATAAACGACAAACACGTGATGCATGGCATAAAACAATTAACCTTTTCTAACTAATTTCTGGGAATATAAACGTATATAGGTATATACGGAAAACCAAAAGCCCACTCACTGATATGTGGAAGGGTCGTAGCCCCCCTGCCTCGAGTGAATACGCTCGTCCTCGGAGTACGTATCACCTATACGCGAAACAACTACAAAAACGTCAATTTCAAAGCACATAACCAATTCCTTGTAATAATTTCTCATACATTGCTCAAAATGGACAAATGAATATACCAACGTGATCTACACAACCTCAGGATCACACCCATATTTTTAAATTAATTTTTGGACCACGCACGCGCCCCCACGCGCGGTCACGTGTCACGCACACTGACGGCGTCAACTGACGTCGTCAGGAATATTCCGTTTGACTGACGGAATATTCCCTAACTGACGCCGTTAATCCTTTAGGAATATTCCGTTAAAACTTAACAGAATATTCCCCTTCCTTCTCCAGCGAGCCACCGCCGCCGGCGCCGTTGTCGGAAAACTGCAAAAACTTCAAACTTTGTTTTCTCACTCGTTTTTCAACCATTTTTCACGTTCTTTATACCAAAATGAAGCTTAGGACTAGTAGAATCACGTTAGACTACTTTTAAGGCCTAAAAATCAAGGAATTATACCTGTCCACACAATCTAAAATCGGTCAACTTTGAACCTTGCTTTCCCGACGTCCAAACTCGTCCAACGAAGCATTCCCAAGCTCCTTGGGACCTCACTAACACATCTACAAGCTTAAAATGTCCAAAAACATGCTAGATTAAGTTTGCATGAATAGTGCTCAAATCGGAGTTTGTCGAATCGACGTGAAAACGTAAGATTTCTCACCTGAAAATGGTGTGGTTGTGCTCCTCTCGACTTCACGAGTTCGATGGTGTAATTGGTTTCTTGATTTGTGAAGGTTTGAGTATGTTTGTGTGTGTGTTCGTAGGTTGAAGAAAGAAGAAGATGAAGAAGAAGAGAGCTCGGGGAGAGAGAGAAGAGAGAGACAGAAAAGAGACATAGGAGAGGGAATCAGGGAAAGGTAGAGGAAAAAGAGAAAATGACAGGTGTATGTGTGTGTGTCTCACACATTTCCACACTACCCGAAACTACACTAAACGCAATTTTAACGAACTAGGGGTAAAAAGGTAATTTCGCACGTACGTTTTATAAACTCGGGACGGGATGTCACAACCTACCCACCTTAATAGAATTTCGTCCCGAAATTCAATACAACCAAATATAACCCCTAGTGGTCAAAGAACAATCTAGGATACCTATCCCTCATTCGATCTTCTGTCTCCCATGTAGCTTCTTTTACTAAATGATTCCTCCACAAGACTTTCACTAAGTTCACCGTCTTGTTCCTCAGAACCTTCTTTTTCCAATCTAAGATCGTTAATGGTTCCTCGTCATATGTCAAGTCTAAATTAATCTCCAACGGTTGAGGAGGTATCACATGCGACGGATCAGCAATATAATGTCGGAGCATAGACACGTGAAAAACGTTATGCACTCTAGCCAGCTCTGGAGGCAACTCCAACCTGTAAGCTACCTCACCAACTCGTTCTGTGATCATGTATGGTCCGATGTACCTGGGACTCAACTTCCCTTTCTTTCCAAACCGTACAACACCCTTCCACGGTGAAAGTTTCAGAAATACCCAATCTCCGACTTCATACACTCTGTCCGTAGCATGTCGATCTGCTAAATTTTTCTGCCTGTCCTGAGCTACTTTCAGGTTTGACCTAATTACCTGAATATTCTGAGTAATCTCCTCCACAATCTCCGGACCTACCAAGGCTCTTTCTCCAACCTCTGACCAACACAACGGTGTGCGACAAGCTTTGCCATACAAGGCCTCAAATGGCGCCATGCCAATGCTCGAATGGAAACTGTTGTTGTAAGCAAATTCCATCAAATCTAACCGCTGGTGCCAAGCATCACTGAACTCTAGCACCGAAGCTCGCAGCATATCTTCCAAGGTCTGAATAGTTCTCTCTGACTGTCCGTCTGTCTGTGGATGATATGCCGTACTGTAAAGTAGTCTCGTACCCAAAGCTTCCTGAAAAGCTACCCAAAACTTCGATGTAAACCGTGGGTCACGATCCGAGACAATACTCACAGGAACACCATGGTACTTTACAACTTTCGAAATGAACAACTCCGCTAACCGGCTCAAGGAATACTTCTCTCTCACTGGAATAAAATGTGCTGACTTAGTGAGCCGATCCACGATCACCCAAATGCCGTCAAAGCCATTATGTGTACGCGGAAGCTTGTACACAAAATCCATAGTGATATTTTCCCATTTCCACTCTGGAACGGGAAGCGGCTGCAACAGCCCAAATGGCTTCTTTCTTTCTGCTTTAACCTGTTGACAAACAGCACACCTGCTTACATACTCTGCTATCTCCCTTTTCATACCCGGCCAATAATAAAATGGTCGAATGGTATGATACATTTTGGTAGCTCCTGGATGCATGGCGTAAGCCGAGATATGTGCTTCATCGAGAATTTCCTTCTTCAACTCCACATTATTAGGCACGAACATTCTACCCTCTAGCATTAACATGCCATCCGAAACACGCATTCTGAGGTCTCTCCTCCTTCCTTGCTCTCGAGCTTGGACTAGTTCTTGAATCTCCCGATCAGCTACCTGAGCTTCAAGCACCCGATCAACAAGAATTGGTCTAACTTGAAAATTAGCAAGTAATGCTACCTCTCGATCTTCTGCTTCTAACCTCACTCCGGTAGCACGCAAATCCGTCAAAAGAGGAACATGACTCGCATACAACGCATTAATACGACCCTGTGACTTCCTACTAAGTGCATCAGCCACTACGTTCGCACGACCAGGGTGATAATCAATCGTGCAATCGTAATCGTTGAGCAGCTCCAACCACCTCCGTTGACGAAGATTAAGTTCTTTCTGAGTAAAGAGATATTGAAGACTCTTGTGATCTGTGAAGATCCTACACTTCTCCCCGTAAAGGTAGTGTCTCCACAACTTCAACGCAAAGATAATAGCAGCCAACTCCAAATCATGTGTAGGGTAATTCATCTCATGGGATTTCAATTGTCGCGAAGCATAAGCAATCACCCTACCATGCTGCATCAATACACATCCCAGACCATTCAAGGAAGCATCACTATAAACCTCAAAATCACCATTATCATCCGGGAGTGCCAAAACAGGTGCATGAGTGAGACAATGCTTCAACTGCTGGAAACTCTGTTCACACTTATCATCCCACTCAAATTTAACTTCCTTCCTCGTTAACCTCGTCAGTGGCAAGGCAATCACCGAAAAATCCTTAACGAATCTCCGATAATACCCCGCCAAACCAAGGAAACTTCTCACCTCAGTGACTGTTCGTGGTTGCTCCCAACTCTCCACAGCTGCAATCTTCTGAGGATCAACCAAAATACCTTGAGCAGAAATGATGTGCCCCAAAAATGCAACTTGATCTAACCAGAATTGGCACTTGCTAAACTTAGCATACAATTGGTGTTCTCTCAACCTCTTCAACACTAAAGTAAGATGTCGAACATGCTCCGCTTTGGACTTAGAATACACCAAAATATCATCAATGAAGACAATAACGAATCTATCCAAGTAAGGCTGGAACACCCGGTTCATTAAATCCATAAAAGCTGCTGGTGCATTCGTCAACCCAAACGGCATAACCAGAAACTCGTAATGGCCGTAACGAGTCCTGAACGCCATCTTAGGAACATCATCTCTACTAATCTTCAGCTGATAGTACCCAGACCTCAAGTCTATCTTAGAGAATACACAAGCACCTCGAAGTTGATCAAACAAATCATCGATACGAGGCAATGGATAACGGTTTTTAATCGTCACCCGATTCAATTGTCTGTAATCAATACACAGCCTCAAAGTTCCGTCTTTCTTTCTCACAAACAACACTGGAGCGCCCCAAGGCGAAGTACTAGGCTGAATAAACCCCTTATCCACTAATTCCTGCAACTGTACTTTTAATTCCCTTAACTCAGCGGGAGCCATACGATAAGGAGTCAAAGAGATAGGATTAGTACCTGGAAGCAACTCAATAGTGAATTCCACATCTCGATCTGGGGGTAAACCAGGTAAATCCTCGGGAAAAACATCAGGGAAGTGTCTGACCACTCTCACATCCTCAATTCGGCTTGGAACGGCCTCATCTAACACCACATGAGCTAAATACCCATGACAACCTTTAGACAACAACTTTTTCGCTCGTAAAGCCGAAATAACACCGTGTCTTACCCCACTCTGCTCACCCACAAAAGTAACCATAGGTAGTCCAGGACGAGGAAACGTAACTACTTTCCTGTAACAGTCAATATTGGCACGATTGGGGTGCAACCAATCCGCGCCCAAGATCACATCAAAGTCAACAATATCTAACGGGATAAGATCAGCTGGCATAACAACACCCTCTACTATCACTGGACAACCTGGGTACATACAATCTACCATACATCTCTCTCCTCTAGGCATAGCAAACTCTAAATCAAACCCTAGAGGTGTGGGGCGAGGTTGTGTCACTTGAGCAAATGTATGAGAAATAACGGAATGTGTAGCTCCGCAATCAATTAAGACTCTAGCAAAATAACCAAGAATGTTTAACGTACCCATTATTAGATCCGGGTTATTCTGAGCATCCTGCAGAGAAATGTTGTGAATACGCCCCTGGCCCTGCTGTCGTCCACCGCGACCTCTGCTCGCTTGAACACCGCGACCTTGAGCTCCACGCCCCTGACTGGGCTGACCCAACTGTCTTGAAGACCCTGCACTACTAGTGGCCATCTCACCCTGCTGATATTGTCCTCCCTGGTACCACTGAGAACCACTTGCTGGGGCCGGAGGATACGGCATGTAACTGCCCGGATACTGGGGATAACCACCCTGTGAATACGGGTTCTGGGGATACTGGTGTTGTCCTGAAGCATAGGGAACAGCATCACCCTGGTAGTGGTAGGCACCACCTCTACCTGCCTGACCATAACCACTCGGACCTTGAATTTGCAGAATCGGAGCAGGTGGCGGCATAAAGGTCTGCTGCGGCTTCTGTTGCTGACCCTGGGGACAATTCACCGCTTTATGTCCCATTTGTCCACACGTGAAACAACCACTGTTGCCACGCCTGCACTCGCCGAAATGTTGGTTATTACACCTACGGCAAAATGGGGCCCTACCTCGGCCACCATCCCCCTGTCTCTGACCTCGAGCTCTTCCAGCAAACCTATTTCCTTGTCCCTGTCCAGAGGCACTGAAACTACCACTAGACGAACTCGAACTAGCACCACCCCTCTTGAAGTTCTGAGTCTGACGAGGCCCAAGCGACGTTTGACCTTTTCCCTTGTCATCTATCTTCTGTTTGCCATCCTTTCTTTCTTCATCGCTGTCGCTCGACATGTTCTCAGAGTCCTCAATTCTCAACAGTATCTCGTAGAATTCCTGGTAGGACTCACAGGGTGTAGTGGTCGCCATCGATCGCCACCTCTTCTTAGTGCCCACACGGAAAAGACGAAGCATTTCGGCTGGATTACTATTAATATCAGGATGATAACGGGACAGATCAGTGAACTTGCGATAGTATTCATTAGCCGTCATCTTCCGTTGTCTCAGATCAGTGAACTCCTGCTTCTTGCGATCAATGTACTCCGGGGGTACAAACCTCCTCTTGAATAACCTAATGAAAACATTCCAGTCGGTCCTCTCGGCTGGAGTTAAACTACGAAGCTCCTGCTCCTACCAAGATGCAGACTCCGTACCCAGAAACCATGAGGTCGTCTCGACCCATCTCTCAACAGGAAGGTTCCCCTGATTATGCAATACTCGGAAAGTCTTCTCAATATGTTCTAACCAACGCTCGGCTCCCTCGGGCCCTTCATGACCGTGGAACTTATCCAATTTCAGATTGTACATAGTCTCCAGAGGAGTCCTTTGGGGAGGGCAAATAGCTGACTAGATAGCATTAGCAATAGCTTCCCCCAGCTGAGTGAGATTAGGGAAACTAGACTCATCAGAGCGACGTGGTTCCCGACGAGGCGGCATGATTCTGACAGAAGGCACCAAAACTATTAGAATACTCACACAGACACAGGACTGCCAAACCTAAGCTCTGATACCAAACTGACACACCCCGACCGAGATCAGGGCGTGCTGGCCGTCACACGGAGGTGACGTAACCATGTGCACGTGCGGAAGCTAAATAAAGTAAGGTAAATGTACGAATAAATTAAAATCTAGCATACAAAGTACTAAGACAAGTACTAGCGTAAGTGGGATGCAAAGTTCAGAGCAAGACTACAGCAGTCCAAAGAGAATAATACGACAATAATACACCCGAAGGTGACCCTACATTGGTGAGTATCTGTCAGAAATGCCGGGACGCCCTCTGGGAAGACCACCGCAACTGCTAAGCAACTAGAACCTGGAGGGGCGCAAAACAAAAGCGTGAGTGGGCAAAAACAAAGCTCTTTGAAAACCATTTCATAAAAGACATTATAACCCCTCGCCGTAAAACCTGTATACTTCCCAGAAAATAAACGTATGTACGTATACATATATATGCTATAACATGCTCCAAGGTATGCCAATCATACATAGTAATGCCACATCGAATTCTCATAATATAATGTAACGCTCAGGCACAACTCATATCAATAACATATAATCTAGCAGCCGGGAGTCACCTAACGTGACCTCTACGGCTAAATCTAGAGCTCAAATCACAATCTCAATCACTAAACAACTGAACCTGACCACGATGTCGGAACCACCTACAGTGGTCTGTACGACAAGGACTGGGTGTGGCGTATATATATATACGCTAAAGTGCTACGATCACGTGAAGGCTGGGCGAATAATCGCGGGTCACCTACGAGTCGGAACCACCTAATGTGGTCTGTACGACAGGGCTGGGCACCTAGCTTGGATCCAAGCTGAGCATAAGGTGCGGTGAGGTGAACATCACGTGAAGGACTGGGCCCTGCTCAGGGCGGGAGCACTCACACGGAGGGTGCAGGTTATGAGCTCGTTAATCATCTCAAACTACAGCTGAATGTAAATACGAATAACCTTTACCTGGCACTTACCTGTGCATCCACCGCGCCCAATACACATAAATATAAATGCATGCCACTACTAATGCATGTAATGATGCATAAACGACAAACACATGATGCATGGCATAAAACAATTAACCTTTTCTAACTAATTTCTGGGAATATAAACATATATAGGTATATACAGAAAACCAAAAGCCCACTCACTGATATGTGGAAGGGTCGTAGCCCCCTGATAGGAGCATATTTAGGCGACTTACTTAGCTTGTTTTCGTGCATCTATGTTGGTAATTCATAGTTATTTTAGTCCTTTATGCTTCTTTTGTGTGTTTTCAGGTTCTAAGGGCTTAGGGAGCAAGAAAGTGCATTTTGAGGCTATTTGGGGCACTTTTGGGCATGGATTGGATAGCTTAATCATGGAGCAAAGAGGATGGACGAAATTGAAGCCTTGTATGCTCTTTGGGGACATCAAACAAAGGGCCTAGCCCAATCAAACAAATCCTTTGAGCCATGGAAAACCTCTAGCCCAATCAAACATATTATGCCATGCAAACCAACCTATTTTAGGCCCATTCTATGTACTTAAACCCTAGCCCTTTAAACTAGTCCATTTATCACTTATCACTTCCATTCACTTATCACTCATCACATATCATTCATTTATCACTTATCAAACCTTTCACTTATCACTTATCATTTCCATTCACTTATCACTCACCACATATCATTCATTTATCACTTATCATACTCATAATCATCTACACATTTCAAACATATACATTTCATCTCACATGCACACCCACCTCTTTCCAAACTAATTCACATGCATACCTATTCTTTAAATCAACACATGCATTCACACACATGCACATCATTCACTCACATTTCCACCATTCATTCTTTATTCCACAAACAAGTCACATGCATTTCCACCTTCCTACTTCATCATTTCACCACATTCTCCCTCTTTAACTCATTTCATTATTCATTCACTTTGCATTCATTCAATTCCACCCCACATGCACCCTTTATTCTTCATCATTGCAACCATGGCACATTTACACCAACAAAACAACTCCCATGCCATGGCCTACTCATATTCCCATTTCCTTTCCAACATCTCACATGCATTTCCACCTTCCTACTTCATCATTTCACCACATTTTCCCTTTTATTTCCACATGCAATTCTTCATCATTGTAGCCACAAACACCTTAAACAAATAGCCATATACATCTCCACTCCTCCTATAAATACCCTTGCATTCATTCATTCAAATCATCTCATTCACAACACAACACACCACAAACACTTCCTTAGCCTTGAGTTTCTCTCCCTTAGAATCCAAAAACCATCTTCCATTTCCACCACTCCTCATCCATTTCCATAATTCCCCAACACTTCCATCCCCCCAACCAACTATCCCTAGACCTTATGCTACAATGAAGAGGAAGATAAGAGGGCCTAAACGTTCATACAATTCAAGTTTGAGTTGTTGGAATGTTTAGGCGTTTCTTTGATTTCAATGTTTAATTTCAATTCTCTTTATTTTGTACGTATGAGGAACTAAACCCCCTTTAGCTAGGGGGTGATTCGAAATATATGTTTATGCTTGCAATATGATTTGATTACTTCTAATTACGTTTCATAAGTTGTGAATTCAATTTGTTTAACTGTTTGATTGATAACCTATTTATGTATGTTTATTGAGAGTGCACGCTTAATTTTCATGCATGAATTTGATGCTAGAATATAAGTGAGTTTCACCTAATAGTTATGAACTTATATTCATAAGTAGTGGAGGTTGCTTATAAACAATCGCGTTAAACAAATTCTTGGCATAAGTTTCATGCAATCATAGTAACGAATGCCTCGTCAACACTTATAGTTTTCATGATGCTTAATGATTCTTGCTTGTATCTCTATTATGCAATTCATGTAGGGAACTTGTGAGGAATGCTTTGGGTTGTCGTATGCAATCATCCAATTCATTAACTTAAGGAAAACTTGACGGTTAATTTAAGCGGACCTAATTAACCCGGGGCGTTGAGAATTCATGGTTTATTGAAATGCAATTAGAAATCTTTTTATTATGCAAGTGTAACATGTGTGGAGATAAACCCCTTGGCTAGCATCCATTCATTCCATTTCATTAATTTCATATTTACATTATGTTTTAATTGCAATTTGTTCATTTAGTTTAATTCCGTCCAAAACTCAATCCCCCTTTACTTTATTGTTCAATTTAGTTAGAAATCATTTTAGTTTGCGTTTTTAAAGCTTTTTGAGTCTTTTGTTTTGTCTTAGTGTTTTAACGTTTAGTTTCACATTCTTTGAGTCTAGTTTAGTGTTTTATATTGTTTTTACGTTTTTGAAGTCAAATCCAAGTGGTTAACAATCCCTCCTAATCCCCGGTCCAGAACGATCCCTACTTACATCCATACTACAATTGTCAAAAAGAGGGTTTAATTTGTGCGCGGATAATTCTCGCATCAAATTTTGGCGCCGTTGCCGGGGATTAGCAACTTTGCTAATCTCTTGGATTGTTTTAGTTTTGTTTGTGTGTATATATTTTTAGTTTTATTTTGTTTTTAGAAGCAAGACATGGCACTTGATAGTGCTTCTCTTTTGTCACAGCTTATGGAAGAGTACCAAATGCAAAGAGTTGGTACATTTGATCATAATCAATCAAGGAACGACGTGTTTTCCAATACTTACAATTCGGATTGGAGTGATCATTCAAACTCTATGTGGTGGGAACCTCAAAATGTTCAACAAGAAGGATATTGGGAGCCACCTCATATTCAATATGCCCAACCAAACTCAAGTTCGTCAATAGATTATAATCAAAAGCTTAATGAATTACTTTGTTTGGTGCAGGGCTCACAAAACCAAGTCGAGGAGGCTCAACAAGGAGAATATTGGCAACCATATGAGGAGTTCTATACAACGTCTATGCAACCACCACAACCTGCCCAAAGCAATGTAAGTAATTCAAGTGATAATGATAAGATTTTTCAATTACTTACTACTTTGACGCAGGAAGTTCAAACCCAAAACAAAGAAAGGCAAATCCAAGATAAGAGGGTGGACAACTTGGAGAAGCAAATTGGGCAGATAGCGGAGTTCGTAGGACAATTTCAAGACCAAGGCAAAATCCTTATTTCAACCATTGCAAATCCGAAGGGAGAATTAGAAACTGCCAAGGAAATCATGTTGAGAAGTGACAAGGAGGTTGGAACGGACCCTCAACCATCAAAATCAAATCACAAGGAAGAGGAATACACCCAACCCACGGCAAGAGTGGAAACACCTTTGCCGGAGGCACCTACTGCTCCTATGCCATCTAATTCAAGTAAGGTTGTTCCAAATTTAATTAGTTCTAACCCCGTTCCACTGAATGTCCCTATTCCTTGCAGGATCATGCAATCCAAGGAAGAAGAGGGTGAGAAAGACATCTTAGAATCCTTTCCAAAGAATCAAGAGCAAGATGTGACGGGGGAATATCAAGAATTCGTCAAAGAGGACATATTTGAAACCACAAAATCCAAAGAAGTTGAATTTGACGACATTGGACAAGTCATAACCACATGCAATCTGGCCAAGTCCAATATCCCTGAAACGTTCAAAGAAGATGTGTTTATCCTTGAGTTTTTGTCGGAGCACACAGGTAAGCCGCCTCCCCGAATTTCAATTTTCTTTTATACTGATATGTTGTTAATGATCCAGGCACCCACTCTAGAATTTAAACCATTACCGGATCATCTCAAGTATCACCCGCCATTCAGAGATAAATTCCATGTCATGGGTCCTAAATGAGCCTAAGAAGGTTTCGTCCGGCTGCAAGACGTAAAAGAAAGCGCTACTTGGGAGGCAACCCAATACAGTAAATAAAACAAAGCTTGTTCATTGATTTTTCGATAAATTACAATTGTATCTAAACATGGCAGAAAGATGGAGTATTCACAAAGGTTGTGTACGTGAGGCCCCACTACGTGGCAACACTCTCGGAGCAGAAGGCATCGGAAAAGGAGGCATCGGAACAGGAGGTCTCGGAGCAGAAGGCATTGGAGCAAGAGGCATCGGAGCAGAAGGCATCGGAGCAGGAGGCGCCGAAGATAGATCATTCAAGGCCCCAAACCTTGGTGGAACGCTGGATGACCCAGGAAAGAGGTGCCTCTGGAAGAAAGCCGCAAGCCTTTGACGGTCATCAAGCTCATCAAGTTTCCTCTTCATGCCTGACGAATAATTGTTGGCAAGCACGTGCAAACTTCGATTCTCGTACTTAAGCTGTTTGATCTCCTGCTTAAGACTCTCCACCTCCGCCATCAAGGATTCAACCTGACGAGAGCGAGCAAGAAGGCGTTGGCCCATATTGGACACAGAGCCAGCGCACTGAACACTCAGAGCCAGGGATTCTTGAACGGCCAACTCATCGGACCGTCCTGAAAGCAGCTGACTGTCTTTGGGAGTGAGGAGGTTCCGAGCCACTATTGTAGCCGTTGTGGGATCCGTCATCACTGAGTCCTCATCTGTAAGAGGGCCATGGGAAGATAAGTAAGACGGGCACCATACCTTACCCTGACGAGCCGCGACCGGATCACTGCTTAGACTCAAATCTAAGCAAAGGTTCGATGGATTGGATGAGCTAGCCATTGTTCACGAAGTTAAAAGAGAAGGGTTGAATGGAGGAAAATCTCGACGGGCCGAAGATGATTTTTGGGAAGTCTTCAAAGTGTGCAGATAGAGATGATCGATCACCTCTATTAAAGGAGAGGCGTTCACCGATTCAGAAATGAAGAGACACCACTCTTCAAAATCGGATTTCCCGGCGTAAAGATCGCCAGCTCTTCAGACGCAATCCAGGCTTTTCAGAAAACGTGTGCAAATTTGTCAAAAGCTCCCAGCTTTTCAGAAGACGCGTGGAAGGCGAGAAATCAGCTGCACACTTTAGCCGACAAATGTGGGTGACAAAGCCGAAAGCTTCCGGCTTTTCAGAAAGCGTGTGCAAATTTGTCGAAAGCTCCCGGCTTTTCAGAAAGCGTGTGCAAATTTGTCAAAAGCTCCCGGCTTTTCAGAAGACGCGTGGAGGACATTGCCGCATCCGCACTGCCATTTGCCATTACAATTCCTATATACATCAACATTCATGGCAAGGCATACACCCAGAAGCGCATAACTTTCCTTCTCGACCGAAAATGTAAGCTGCAACCAACCCTCTCAAACATGCTCAGATTTCTCCTTCTCTTGAGAACACACTTTCAAACATGGATGTATCCCTCAAAGAAGATACCAAATGCCTGCAGTACGAATGAGGAAGAGGAAACGGTGGATCGAAACATATGGATTCATTCGCTGCCTCTTCGAAAGCAAAGGTATCTCATATCATCAAGGGCGAAAGCAAAGGTATCTCATATCATGCTCTTTCCCTGTCTTTTCCTTTGTCCTTGATATTACTTGCATGGCAAAGTGAAAGAAGCAATCAGCCGGCACTTGGAGTCTATCTGGACTCTATTCCCTGGTTGCTTACCTAGCTTTGCTGAGCTATCCTCTAACCCTCTTCAATACGAATTGGAGAGATTGAACAAAGAAACAGATAAGAGGAGGAAGCTCAGACCTTCGGGGGAGACCAAAGGAAGCCTGCTGCCCAGTTCAAGAGTAGCACAAAGGAAAATCAACGATGGGAGCAGCGCAGTTCAAGAGTAAGCCTGTGGAATCACAAAGATCCAAGCCTCACTGCAATCACCAAGGAGAAAATGGAACGAACACTCCATAACCAGATTTGCATCTCTAAACTCTTCTCTTTGTTAGATACATTCTGCCATGTTTAGTATGTTTAATTGTTGTTTATATGTTTGTTTGTGTTTAGTGTGGTTTTAACATTGAGGACATGCTTGATTTAAGTGTGGGGAGTTACTAAAGTGTTTTGATGCA